>WAAG01013803.1:61849-73039 GCA_013390105.1 Tichodroma muraria | reverse complement strand
TACAGAGTTCTTCATAGCTCTGCTAAGGAGCAAATAAGCAGCTCCTGTTATCACATGCTGTATTTTTTAATGCCTGCTGTATTAGAGATTATCTAGAAAAGTTGCAGCTGGGGCAAATGATCACATCAGTAATCCATATTTTAAGGTCCCTATTTCAACATACTGATCATCATGGTGAGCAACGAAAACATTTTGTAAGACATTAACAACTCTTTAAAGATAATACAAATAGTCACAGAAAGCAGATGAGCAAGGGAGATACATTTTATATTAATTCTAAAGTTAGAAATCAGGCGAGCATAAGCAAGAAAAGACAAAACAATGACCTTCCCACTCAGCCTTTTGTTCCTCTTAACTAGACATGTCATTCTGCAAGACTGTTTCTGTGCTGTTCCTTTGCGCTGAAGGCAGAGAAAACTGCCTTTTTTTTTGTGGATCATCATCTGGAACTGGTGCTGGAACAAGACACTAGCCCTGAAAGCTGTGCTGTGGAGCCACAGAATTGCCTCTAACACAAGCAGGGCAGAAGATGTCAGGCTTCAGAATCAAGCAGCACTAGCTGCCACCACCATCTGATATTTGAATGGGATCCCAACCTATTTCCAGCTGGTATGAACACTGAAAGCCTAATCCTCACAAGATTTTCTTATTTTGGTACTCTCACTGACATCACTGAAACTGGCCTTTTGTTAACAATTTTTCTAGTTTCTAGCAAGAGATGGTTTGGAGGTAAATTGAAACAAAATGGCAAAAGGCAAGACTGTCTCCAGACTACTGTAACTTTGATACTGATTGGAATAAATAATGAAAAACAGCCTATGTGCCTTCAGGAAGTTGAGAACCACAGTACTGGATGTGCAACTTCTATATCTCTGGCATTTTAAGAAGGAAAAGCTTTTAATTTCCTGTTGGTCCCATGTTTGAGCAGAGTTTTTGGCATCCATCCAGCACAAAATTTAAGGAGTTAGCAGCAAAACCTAGGTGCAAGTCCAAATTTTTCTCCCTGGTTTGTACTGGTGCTACAAAACATGGCAATAGGGAAACTGGACTACTGGTGTTAAGAGGTTGTGCTCTTGTATTCAGTTTCCAAATAACTGATTAATTTGGGTATTTCCATATTATGAGGGTCAGGTGAGCTAATGTTGAATGCCAATATGTTTCTGCTTATTACTTTGGTGCTTTTGTTCTCTTATAATTTTTTTTTATAGTTCAGTTTAATTTGATTTTATAACAAGAGGCACAGCTGTATTTTAAGTGTTTTGTAATGAGTTGCTCTAAGAGACACATTTCTTGACCCACTACCTCAATTTAGAATCTTTCTTGAGACGAATTTGCAATTTGGGAATGGCAGAAGATGAAGAGAGAGAGGTGCTAGCACAAAGGATTTCATCTGAACACTTCTCATTCCAGCACATTTCAGGGAGAAACTGCTAAAAGGAACTGGCTCTTCTAATACACTCCTTATCATGAAACCACAAAGACAGACTGGAATGAATTTTTAACTTCTGTAGTGATAACATTTGCCCCATCTCTTCTATCCTCATGGATATCCAGGGAAATGGATCCTGGATGCAATACACAACACTGGCTGCCAATTACTGTTTCACAGACCAGCATCAAGCTGGTAGTGGGAAGCGACAGAACCTCCTGGCATTTACTGCTTCAAAAGGTGCCCATCCACAGAGATGGCACCTGGGACCAGAGGGATGGGCTGTTCAGCACAGGAGGCATTAGGCATTGAGGAACTCAGGCATGGACAGATTCTTCCAGCCAAGTGGAAAGAGTCATTAAAGACTAACCAGCCTACAAAAAATTGTTTATGGTTTTAACTATAATGGTAAACAATTCATAAACTACCAAAACTAGGTTTGCCAAATTAATTCATAAGACAACTTCTTGATCTTTCAAAGTAATTGAGCAATTTTTGAACCTCCTTGTTTCTCCAGCTAACTTTCAGAACAGATTGTGTTACTTGGTTTGTTTGTGTATTATTTTTTTATTTTTTTTTTTTTTTTTTTATTAGGAGCACCAACACCACTCATCCCAGTTACCTGCATGCTCTAGGATTCATACACAACGTGATCCTAGACAATATGCCACTACACCCTCTGTGGAAGTTATCTACAAAGGCTCTTAATTGGCTGAAAATCATAAAGGTCTTCAATACAAACAATGATGACAAACAAAAAGAAATTCTTTACAATGCCTCAGTATTCCTGTCCTTATATCCTTCTTTTTTTCTTTGATAATGTCCCCATCTATTGCCCCTCAAACTCAAGTTAAAGTACAGAATCTTTTCTTTTTTATGGGTTTCTTAGGTGTTGCACACTTTTCTCTCTAACTTTTATTGGAGATTTATAAACCTTTCTTATGGATCTCCTTGTCCTGGACTTGTGCTTAGTGAGAAGTGTTTTTTTGACTTGAACAACCTCTTCCAGTTTTGCCCATTTAGGCACAGTCACCCTCCTGCTTTCCTTCTTGCACTTTGCAGTACCATATCTCTGGTATGCATAAGAAGTCCTTGTGAGCTTTCAATTTTATCACCTGAATTTTATGGTCTTTCTTGCATTTTCTTTCTTTACTTCCTTTCTTTAAGCCCAAATAAAATAAGCTACCATTATGAATCTGTTCTGGTATTCAGCAACATCAGAAGTGTTCTTAAAGCAACTCTTAAACACTGCAGTGTGGCCTGGGCCAAACAGCAGTTCTTTAAAGGCATATCATAAATGAAAACACTCTCCATAATAAATGCTATTTGCACACCCACTTGACTTCTTCCTTCCAGCCATTCACTAATGAAAACAATAATATTTCTAATTTAACAAAATAAATAAATAAATATAGGTGCAACTTCTCGTTTCTGGCATTATTTTCATTCTTACTATCATATTAAAGGAATGTACTGAAATGCAGTGTGGTGAATTAATTTTCATGAAAACACGGATGAGGACAATGAATTTGGTAAGAGAAGATGCCAGCATCTTTATACTCAACATCCTTGAAAACCTATCCCTTCTCATTCTATATCAGATACAAATTCTGCATTGAAATGGCTTAACCCAAGGTGCTAAAAGCTGTGGAACTCAAACGAGATTACTACCTTTACAAATAATACTTAGATACAAAAAATCTTACATATGGTTCCTAATCATGGACTCCGATATAACACTGCTAAAGAAAGGTATAATTTATATTGCTCACCCCTTCAAACCTTTCCCCAAGAGGCAGCCCACACATATGATCCTGATATTTTTCACTCGCGATTCTGGATACATTCAACAATTGTCTGGGAAATACTGCAAGGTCCCTTTACACAGGGTGAATTGGGTAAAGACTCAAAATAAGTGGTGCCAATCCCTTATCCATCTGGTTTATGACTGTTCCAGATGGAAGGAAGCTATTAGAACACCACTCTTAACTCCCAGCAAAGGCGGAATGTAGTCTCCAAATTAATGATTTACCATATGAGCGACCTAAGCTTCGTCAGAAGGCCAAGAAAGTATTTGGCCCACTCAAAAATGTTCAGATCCATCTTGAAACAGAAAAGACCAGATTAACAGTTCCTGAAATTTAGTAGCAAGAGAAGCTAGGACACCTTGACAATGGCTGAGAGAAGCAGGACGGAATTCAGCCCTTCCACTCTTACACAAGCTAAAAATGCAGCTCTTCAGCTCTTCCTACAACATACCGTAGGACAACCATCCTCTCCTGTGGCACAGTTTCCAATTCAGTAATGCAGGTGCAGCCTCTGACATCCAGCTTTGCTGGAAATGAGAAAATCTACCAAAATGAATTACTTTCATTTTCATTCAACCTAATGTTGTGCAACTCGTGTGGACAAGCAATGCAACCACAAAGCGAGGGAAGCAGTCGCTGGGGGGTGACCAGGGGACCCCCAAGCTGCTGGGGCAGCTGAATGGCAGGGCAGGGCTCAGCACACAAAGGGATGGATGAACAGGAGGAACCCAAAGCTTCGAGTGACACCTAAAGGCAGCTGGAATAATAGAGACCTTTAAAGAGGTCTTTGAAAGTGGAATGTGGAGCCGGGATAGCAGGGTTACAGAAAAAGCGTTGCTGAGGATTTTTCTCTTCGTTAAGTGAAGTAAAATACAGCCCTCGCTCATTATGGAGGCAGGCAGCCTCGCCAGGCTGATACATCTCATCAGCCTATTAATAAAGCTCTGCTCGAATCTAGTTTCACAAGGCAACCCATCAGAGTCTGTGCTTCCAACGCGTGCTGCAGACACAGGGCTATGGAAAATCTCACCCTCCAGAGAGACCTGAGTGAGGCAGTCTTTTTCATTAATACCAAGTCTGCACAATGAATCAACAACAGATTCAATAAGGCCAGGAAGAGCAAAAATAGAGCTTCTGACCAAATAAAAGACATGTAATGAGATCAGAGTGAATTTAATGGGAACCTCTATTCCACTGAATAGGCAAGGTCCCAGACATCCTCCTTCCTGGGTCTCAGGAGCTAAGCCAATAGACTTCAAGTTGCATCATTAAGTTCAAAATCAGACGAACTGTAATTGAAATAAAAGTCTTATTTTTGGCTTGTTGATCAAAATGGAGCTCAGATGTGCCTGAGGGCATGATTTTCATCAGGACCTCAATGCAATCCTTGATTTCCCAAGCACTGCACCTGCAATGAATCATGGGCTCAACTAGTAGCATATTAATACCCAGTTACCTGGTGTGCAGGTGGAAATAGAAAATGCAATATTTAAATGCTTTAAAAGCACCTGCCATTTATAATGAACACAATTCTTTCCAGGCACAAAATTGCATCTTAACACACATATGCCATTACTGAAAATCATGCCCAGTGATTCTGAAATACTATATTCACATTTGTGCCTACATCCTGATAGCCTTTCATTTCCCCTCCCTCCAATAATTAGTCTAAAAGACCCTCTTCCTGACTAAGGAAGTTAGTAGAGTCTCCACATAGTGTTCATAGCAGATCCCTGAACCTTGTGGGAGAGTATCACAAAGCACACATCAGCTGAGAGCCAAGCAATGATCCTATACTGCAACTCATTGTCAAAGACCTCTAGTTAAAAACAGCATGTGGGCCCTCCTTTAATATGTAATACAGCAGTTGATGGAGGACTGAGAGAAATGAAAAATCTTGTTCTCATGGGTGAAGGGGCAGCCTGTCATCTGTTCAATTTTCCCCACACATGAGTAGGTAATAAATACCAATTAGCATCCATTGTCCTAATGTCTTGAAGCTTGGCCTCCAACTTGGTGTCACACACAGATTCAGCAAATCCTGTGGGATATTGTGGTACCTAGGCAGAAGAGAAGGCAATTTGGGAGCTTGGAGATCTGGGGCAGACAAACGAAAGAAATAAATGGCTTCTACGTTTCGTTTGTTTCCTGCAGAAGAAGGCATCTGCATCAAAATGAGTTTAAACATAAGGGAATACATTCTCAATGTGTTGCACAGGGATTTAGCCACATGACTCCCACTGATGTTTATGGGAAATGAGTGGCTAAATCCCCATGTAATAGGTTGAAATTTTAGCCCAAGGAGACTGACTGTGGAGGAACTCACCAAGGTCTTTGCTTACAAAAATTGTGAGCATATCAACCATTCTCAAATACCATCTCTTTTTACTGGTATATAATCAAGTGGACTCCTTGAAAGGGACCAGGGAAATTAACTCTGCAAAAGGTTACTGAGAAACCTATAAAACAGCTCTACTAGTGAGTACATGAACATGATCTGTGGGTGCAAGGGCATGCCAGAGGATGACTTCCGTGTGATCATGTCACTTTTTACAAGCTAATACTCTCCTGGAAGACAACAAGGCATTATTGAATAATTTAATGCATCAGACTTCAACAACAAAAGGCATCTAGCATCTAGCATGGACATCCTGCTACAAAATTGCATCAAGAAGAGCTTCTAACCACAACTAATCTCAGTAGGTTGCAAGAAAACAAGGAAGATGCTAAATCCCTTGGCTTTTCTCCTGCCTTAAGGAGGATGGAGATAAGCATCAGATTAGAGTGAATCTCTTCTGTCTTCCAGTTACACAGATACAGGCCTACTGCAAGCCAGAAAATTTTCAGTAGCCAAAATTTACAACCAAATTGGCTATATGAATATCAGATTAGAGGTTTAACCAGGAAATACATGTCTAATTCTTTCCTCAACCGCATGACAGCTATTGCTCAGGGTAAATTAACAAGGGACTAGCCTATTTCTGACAAAAATAGAAAGTCTGGGTAAGAGTGCTCTGTGAGACCTGCATCCTTTCTGCAGCAATGCCAATGGAATTCTGAAGACATTTCCCCTCCCTGCCCTCCTGTCTGCCCCCACCCAGCAGGGTTTTACGGAGATAGTAGGGACAAAAAATGAAATGTTTTGACGCAGCAGACCAATAGATTTTATTCTATCATTCAAGTGCAAGTTTAAAGGAAAACTTGTTCAAGTACAATTATTACAGAAAGCAGGTTCTTCACAGATGTGCAGCCAGCAAAAAAATTTCTGCGTGTCTTTAATTTTTTTTATCTAGCCACTGAAAAACTGCTTCCTAGAGAGGCAAGTATTCATGATTATTACATAGACTTGAGAAATCTCTAAAGATTGTGATTACAGGAATAGATTTTTTTTTTTTTTTTTAACAATTATAAGCCACCACTCAGTGTCATTTCATGAAGTTTGAGCAACGCATACCTATTCTTCTCTGGCCATCACACTACAATTTCAAAAGATAAACTGCATTCCTCTGTGTGCTTCAACTCTGAAATACTCTATATGTGAAAATTAATCTGGCAGACTCTTCTGAAATCACAGGCTTCTGAGATGAGCAAATGGGTACAGTTTTCTTTTAACTGTTTTTTGAACCCCATGTGTTGAGAGAAAACAACAGAATGGAAATTGCTCATCAAAATGTTAACTTGTGGCGTGGCAGAGCCCCAAGCAGGTGTGTGGCATGCCGTTCCCTCCGCTGACATGCCTACCACATGGCACCCAGTTCTGCCACCTCCGTCCCTTCCCTTTGGAATTCCTCCTCCTGCAAGCGCTGAAACGTGGCTTGACTCCGAGCCGCACGGGAGTGATGTGACCTTTCAGAAGGCAGGCGGTTTGGGAAAACCTTCATTTAGGATAATCCGTCACGGAATAATCCTTTGGATTAACTGAGGCGGCCACGGTTCTTCCAGCCCAAACGTAACTGCCTCAGCTAATGCGTTTGCCGTTAGGAGCACGGCTAGTCAGGAAAGAAAATGATCTCGCTAATTCAAGG
The DNA here is from genome assembly GCA_013390105.1 of Tichodroma muraria. NCBI lineage: Eukaryota > Metazoa > Chordata > Aves > Passeriformes > Sittidae > Tichodroma > Tichodroma muraria. Next base: position 65,777 of record WAAG01013803.1, on the reverse strand, counting down.
GGAACAGTGAGGATGCTGACCTATCACAAATAGCTGAATTTTTCAAATTAACAAACAGTTCAACAGACAATACAAAATATAAATAAATAAAGGATAAAGCGTCACAGAGCATACTTTGTTCATTTATTTTGACAACTCCTTAGGTTTAAATTGTGAAAATTTAAATACTTTGCAGTGCGCAAGTAAATGTGTTGTGATGAACTTTCTAAAAATAATGGAGGCTTCATCATCTTTGAATGAATGTCTATCCCTGTAGCTTGTATCTGGAACTGAAAGCTAATGGAGAAATTACTGTACAAAGGTGGCTTTTTCAGAGAAATTATGGGAGCAGAAATGTTCTCTTTGACATATTCTTCATTCTTCAGAGTGTTGTGTGTATTTCAACATCACAAACCTCAAGAAGCCAAAAGCTGTTCTGTGTCCCCTGGATTCTTTAGCTCTCTGCTAAATCTTGGGGAGGGCTCACTCAGATTTCCCCAAAATCTCTAACGAAGAACACAGTATTGTGTCCTGGTCTCTGGTACCCACCCCCACTTGCCTTTTGTAGAGTCTTGCCAGACTTTCACAATCTGATATGCTAAATTTCAGATACTTGCTCACAACCAGGTTTCGGATAAAGAGATGGATTTGAAATAAAACTCCCCATGGGCCTAGAACAAAATTTCACTTACTCCAGAATTCCACATTTCTAAACACACTACCCAGAATTTTAGAAGTCACTTTTGAAATACAAGCTTAAGGGTATAAAGTGTTTATCTTCCCACTTTATTTTCACCCCTCATAAAATGCAAGAAAATGTTCTATTTTTCAAAGGCATAAACACAATGTAGCTCCATAAACTAAAAAGCAGTACTCTTCTTCCAGCCACATCTTTGTCTTTTTCTCCCACAAAATACAATGGAAGTATAGGATACCTTGTTATTTGAAAAGATGCTATAAAACCCATGCTATGTGAGTAGTTGTCTCAGGGCTTAAACTATCCAGGAAGTTTAAGAAAATCCTGGCAATGTCAACAGGCTGCAATAAAGTCTGTGGGCTACAGCAGCCCTTTTTTGGTGGCCCTGGTATATTTGCTGAATTCATGTTTTCTTTTAGAAGTGTCAGTATGAACAAATACCTTTTCAGGTGGCAAAGAAGAGTTACCACACCAGAGCGCACATGTGGCAGTCTTTCCAAATCTTCAAGAGGAAAAAAAAAAAGACTGGAGCAAAAATCCTCACAGATTCTGTCTCTAAAGAAATATGAACTCTCAACTGTTTCAGCCACTGGGTTCCAGCAGCTGCTGTTTATTCCTTTCACCCACAGAGTGAGAGCTGAAGAATAGAAGTCTAAGAGACAGAGTTTTGTGAGTGAGATGGTTTGAATCAAAGAATTACACTGAATGGAAATAGATTGGAGATGAAGAGGGGAGTTGGTATGGACACCTTGTGCTGATAGCAGGTTTATTTACCACAGTACAGGGCTGACTGAACAGGCAGCTGTCAGGGGAAGCATTCATTGATGGGACCGGGCTGGAGAATGGTAGAGGGCCTGATCCAAATTTACTAGGAAAAGCATTCCTAGTAAAATAAAATGCAGCAGTAACCATTGTTATAATATTTATCACAGAGTTAGTGTATTTTGCTACTCAGATGTGACAGTATTAAGAGGTGAAAAAGGGACAGTTCTTGCTACATGGACAGCACTGATGGGATTTTCAGGTTTGCCATTTTCCTGCGGCCAGAGAGGTAAGTAACTCAGAGACACAGCTTGATTTCAGACATGGGATGGCAAAGGGAAAACCAAGTCATAGCTCTGTAGATACTCAGTTGCTCCACTGGCGGCTGCAGACTTTCCTTTCTTCTCAGGATGGAATTTTTTATGATAGCTCTGAGCTTTGACTTCATTCTTAGTGGCTGAATTTGTGTCCAAATGCCTCTTTCCTGCCTGCTCAGACTAGGTGGGGGGGTATTGCCCTAGAGGATCATGCTGTTTGAGGACAATAAAGAGCTCTAAAAATTCATTACTTTCTTTAACCCTCACCTTCTCATTATCATTTTGCAGAGATAAATACAAAGTGCAGATAAGCAGTGAAAATAGAAGATGTATAGAAGAAATACCCATGACAAAATACAGCAGCATTAAAATGACACTTCCTCTGCCTTTACTTGGAACAGTAGTGAGCTGACATGATAGAAATCATAAAACTGAAGAGCAAAAGTATTTTCAGCAAAAAAAAGGTGATTGGATAATGTTTAAAGATTATTCATAGCCTGTATTTCACTGGAGAACTGAAGTGCCCAGGATTTGTTGGAATACATCCTGTGTGGCTTTCAGGATGGGTACCAACATCCTACTGTCAGCTGAGCTGCATTAGGAGCCATATGATGTGGCTGTGGTCTAACAGCAGGATATGCAATGCAGATCAACCATTCCTAAATTTGGTGGGCATGATCTTCTCAGGGCAAAGCTCACTCACATCCACAGCATTATCCAAGACAAAGCTCAAGAGTCTTTTCTTCCCTATGACTTTTTAAAGAGAGATGTGTCCTTAGAGGAAATACTGGGATGAAAATGTTTAAGTATTATTCAGTACGTTCCTGAAATTTTCCCGTGCTGCTCTTATTCAGGATTAAATTCTACTTTATTGTGTTGTACCAACGAACAAACAACAAATCCAACCCCAAGGCATTTAGTCTAAATCCACTGGATTTTTATTGCACTACTGCTTAAGTGGGAACAGACCTCAAATGCTGCTACTCCTTTTCTGAAGGCAGAAGACCGTAGCACTTGAGCTCAGAAGCTTGACCATTAATTGTTTGTATTGCAGAGCCTATGACATACTTAAGTAGCTGAGCACAACAATAAACACAATAGCCAGTTCATTAAATCATTCTTTGTTAAGACTTTCCTAAGCTTTGGGCTTAAGCCTCTTAAAATTGAAATCATTATGCTATTTTTTTTAAACAAATGAGCAAACATAACTCACATAAAAAGGGGAAAACACAACAGAGTCTTTGATGTAAGCATCATCACTGTGATGTCTTACTGAGATTAAACTATATGTCTAGCACCGCTAAGAGGTTTCAACAGCTCTTTCCAAGGAGAAGCTGAAATCAGGAAGGGCTATAAAGTGCTGCCGTTGCTGTCACCTCTCCTGCAACAGCTTTCCTTGGCCTGTCACATCATGAGAGAGGCTATCAATAAATTTTGTAGAGTGGTGTTTGTGGTCCCTCTTGTGTCTGTAAGTTCCTGTCAAAACCCTGACTTGTTGACGCACCCTGACAGGCTCTGAGGATGACTAGAAATGACAAAAGGTGGAAGCAGGAATGGAGGTTTTCTTCCTGGGCAAGTTTGTTCTTTTAACACCATGTACTAATATTCCAGCTTAGAAAAAACAGCCAAACTATTCACAGCCGTGAGGTATTAGGCAGACATTTTACACAAGGCTATTCAGATATGGATAAAATACCCTAATAAAATGCTACTGTGATGAGTAGTGCACCAAGTTATCCTCCTTTTTAAATAAAATCGTAAACCTTACCCTTTCTTTTGCTACACAGCTCTGGCTGCCTACAGCTTGCTTTTTCTCTCTGTGCCAACATTGCAGCCCCACCGCAAAAGAACTCAATTTCTCTTTCTCCGTAAAACAATCCCACACCTTTACTCACATCATATGCCATGGGTAGAATCTCTGCCTTTCCTGTCCTGTAAACACTGTTAGTATGTGAAATCACATGCTATTTGCATGAGAACATATTCTAAGGAAAGCAGAAGAGATATGCAGAGCTAAGCAAAGACTTACAAGAAGAAATTACCATCTTTTTCCCCATGGTTGTTACTATCTGCTTTTTCTCTTCCCTCACTTGTTATGACCTTTGTTGTTAGGACCACGTCGGACTAAGGGCCAGCCTCTGATGGGTGCTGAGTGCTCCCTGGTTTTGATGGG
>WAAG01013803.1:45718-61808 GCA_013390105.1 Tichodroma muraria | reverse complement strand
TTACTCAAAGCTTCTAGGGCACAGTTTCCTTTCCACAGGCATTCCTAAGCAGTTTAGGGCTGGGGAGTGTTCCTTACAGGCTTGAGAAGTGACATGTTTCTCTCTGGGAACAATAAATACAAACAATAATGGGTGTGTTGAACATCCTACTCTATCAGACCATTTAATTTCTTTCTCACATTTTTTATAATTTCTTACAATTGTTGCTAATATAAATTTCAAGACAGAGCTTACCCTGATAAAGAAGTTACAGAATCATAGCCAAGGATTCTTTCTGTGTGACACACCAGCCTCCAAGGCAGCTCTTCCTGACAAGAGGAGGGTGAATAAAAAAGGTGGGAGGGGGAGAGGGAGGCAAAGCCCGGATTCTTTTTGCCCACCTAAGGTACCTCAGCGTGAGCACAGGGCTGAAAACTACCTGCCTAGGAGAGTTGTGGCTTCAGATCTAAGACTAGGCTCTCCTTTCTGTGCAGACACAAAGCACTTACAGCTTTAAAATACATGTATAAATGAATTGAGAGTTAAAAACTACTAGAGAATACTCCACGGGATTATCTGTACTATCAAGACAGGAAAACTTTGCAGATGCTACTGTCTCTCTAGAGGAATAAATGCTTGCATTTTAATATTCTCAGCAGCTGGTTCCTGTTGAATGCCATCAGGATGATTCAGCCACCCACCAGGAACACCAGTAGCAAGTGCACACACAGACAAATCTGCAGAACTTTCTGCTCCTGGTGCCACTGTTGTTACTTTGGCAGAGTCTGATCTGTATTAGTTATTCTCCATTACTACCAGTAGCAGGTTTAACTTCACCCCAGGACGGTGAAAGAAAAACAACTAGTCCCTGGGGCTGCCCTAATCAATCCAACTGTCTGCTTCCTATCAGTAGTGCTTCCCACAATCCACATCATTAGCAGCTCACTCTGTGGTTACCTCACTCACTTTCAGCCTTGCCACAAGTAACATATGCCCTGCGAGCTCAAAGTGATGGCCCAGGCAGTCTGATGTCCTTCCCCCTGCTGCGGTCAACATCTGATGAAAGGGACATCACCTTATAGCACACTTGGTTTCTGCATGAGACTCAACAGCAATGGATTACTTCCTCGCTCCTGCTGATGAACAATTTATGTCTAAAAATACAAGGTCTGCTATCTCTCCCCATTTAAAAAAAAAAGAAAAAAAAAATCAACCTCAGTGACGTTCTGTCTGTGGTCTGTGGACCACTTCCAGGTGTTTTATGGAGGTGCATCTGTCTAGCAGCAATAATGAGGCATTTACTTTTCCTCAAGTGGCAATGCTTCCTGACAGTTGTTGACTGGGTCAAATCACTCAAGGCTTCCTCTAATCCTGCTGGGACAAATTTCTGCCTCACTTTTTCCTGGCACTTCTTGGAAGTAAACTGTGATGCCAATCTGCAGAACCCTACCTGGAGAGGCAAAACACCAGAGAAGACAGAACTAAACAGCACAGTCAGTCCTGCAGACTGCTGGACCCATGACTATAGATCCTGCAGTAGGGAAAGAGTCTTCCAGTGGTAATTCATGTAATGACTGACAGCCAGAGAGTGAAAATAAACAGCTCAAATGCAAAATGGTGGGAATGTACACAGAACAGCTGCATCCATCTGGTCAATAACCCCCGCTTAAGTTTTCCTCCTTAATAGCACTGCCATTTCACTAGGCCTAATAGGAAAGGTGCTACAGGTGGACAACAATGCCATACCAACACCTATTCTAAAATTATGGTGTTTAATTCCATCATTACAGAGCATCCTAATTTCAGCATTATTCAATGTTTTGGAAAAAAAAAATCATGCTTTCAACATGGAGATAAATGTTAGCACTGACCAAATCAGTGGTGTCGGCCTTCCAACAGAGAAGAATGAGAATGAGAAATGACCTCAAATCCTGATGCCATACATATAGATAATTCCTCAAGTAGTCTGTCAGAAAAATGTAAGAAATTTAGGTCTATCACCTGTGCCAAGTTGTCCCGAGGTGGAAAACAAGCCAAAATAGATGAGTCAGAAATTGTGCACTGGGTAAGTGACAGAAACACTATGAACACGAGTATTCTCATGTCAGATCCCTGATGTACCCATACAGCTTGTGACACCTACTGCTGACTGCAGTGATATTCATACTGGTTAGAAGAGATGCTATCATATTCCTTACTTGCTTTACAAAGAGTATGTTCAAGAATTTGTATCATTTCCAGAATCTAGAGTCGTCCCTACCATGATCTCAACTTAAATCAATGAAGTTATGGAACCACCACTTGCTCTCTCTAATGAGTGAACAGTTAAGTGCCATTCAGAGTCAGCCAGGAGTGTGCATGAATATGGAAAAGAGAGACAGGAGGGCAGCAGAAACTGAGAGAATAATCTTATAATCTTTCATACCAAATTAAAAACAACAAAAAAAAAATTAATGAAAATTTTAACTGCATGCCCAGTTTCCTGGTATTTCATCTCATGTAAAAAACAGGAATTAAAATCCACAGAAAGCAAACTCACTAAAAAATGGGGATTTAATTTAATTAAACAATAAAACCCAGTATTTTGCTTTTTCTTCTCCTTTGAAAAAAGAATGAGAGGAAGGAGAAAGAGAACATTTAAATTTCTTTTACATTTTTTTCCCCCCCAATCAATACTGAGGTTTTTTTTGACCAGTTCTTCCAGTAAGCTATCTCACTGGATGCGATGTGGCAACAAGGATCTGTAACCGATTGTGGTTTCAGGGCTGAGAATGCATTGGGCTGTCTTCTCTGTTATTTTAGCCCCAAAGTATATTTTAAATAGCCTTAAAGAGAATGAAAATTCTTCTCATACCAGTGACAGGGAGAAATGGCTTTAGAAAGGACTTTCATGTTTCTAACAGTTTTTGGTTTTTTGTCCTTTTGAATACTTTTTTCTTTGCTTGCACAGATGCAACAAGATAGCCTTTTTAAAAAAGAATTTGGAATATGACACTCAGTAATCCATCCATCAACAAGAATATCCAGATATGTGTTTCTTGCAAGCGGTGAGTGTCATTGTGTTTCCTTCCATCCTTCCATGCACTTTGTTCATATCGGAGACAAGTCAGCCACACAAAACAAGTTTGAGGGGATGGCTTTTTTTTTTTTTTTAATTTTTTAAATTTTTTAAGAAGCATGTTATTGTTCTAAAAGTGAGTCTGAATGATCCAGACTGGCCCCATTTCAGTGCTTGGCCTACAATAGCAACTTCGAAATTATCATTTCTCTTACTCTATTTTGCCAGATTGGTTAGGATCAGTCATGTATTTTCACAAGCCAACCAATGTCCTTCAGAAAAATAGTTTTTCTTTCTTAATAAAACCTATCCAGACTTTTACCTTGGCCAGGAGATTTTATCAAGTTTTAAGAGGAAAACACTCATATATCTTCCAAGCATGAAACCCTCATTACACTCACACTCAATAACGAGCATTACCAGAGATACTTCACAGGTGAAGGAGGACAGGAGAGAAATGCTACAATACTTGAGGATGCAAGAATTCTTCATACTGAACTGTGTGAAATACAGAGGCAACCTTGCTAATTGCACTTAAGTTTTTTGTTAAGCGTTTCACAGGCCGTGCTGATGCCATCTTCTCAGCTGCCCCTGGGACAGGAAACCACCAGCTGGTTTTAGAGCTGGTTGGAACAATTTGAAGCCAGGGGCTAAGTGACCTGTTCCAGGCTGCACCATGAGTGGGCAGCGAGTGAGGAACGAGACCACTTCATGACGTCCCAGCCACCAGAGCAGAGAGAGGTGTTGCTCTGGAGAAGGCTGGAAGAGAAACAACTGGAGAAAACTAACGGTACACTTACCGTAATAAAGTTGTACCCTATTCTTTGTTCCTTTGTTGGTAGGGAAAAAAAAAAAGAAGCAAAAGCTATGTGTGTCAGAAGAGCTTTCTCTCGCCTAATTAGGCCTCCCTTTCGTTATGCCCTGAACATTGGAGTTTTAATCCTGAGCACAGAGAGGCCTTGGGCAGAAAATTTGGCCAGTCTTTTTCACAAAGTTTGAATGTGCTCAGACCTTTCAAAACTGTACCAACCCCTCTCTAACCTTCAGATTAAGTAGTGCATTTTCAATGCCATAATGAGCTAAGCCCGCTGGCCTCCTGTGAGATGGGAAAGTACCCGCTGCTTGAGAAGCCCTAATCCAAGGTGAATTATTGCTACTTTTTGTTACATTCTTAACATACTCTGATATTTCACCATTTGCTTTGACCTTATTGACCTCTGCAGACTAAATTTGTTTCTTTTTCCTGTCTTTAATAGCTTCACGATGCTTCTCTTGTCACATTACTTTCCGTGTCTATTCTTAAGACCTTTTCTCTTTTGTTTCCATCTCTTTCCCTCTTTATAACTGGATCTTTGACTTTAGCCACATATTTCTTTCATTTCTGCCTTACTCAAGTAGAAAAAGAAACCCACTCTCTCTGCATATTGTTTCTCTTCCCTATTCGCTCCTTCTGCCACCTGTAACGCGTCACGTCCCACTTCAAATTCCATTACTCACCTCCCCATTCCTTCTATTCTGGGCGTCAAAAATTTACCACCAGTTAGCCAGACTAGTGAAGTTTATTAATCCAAGCATGGGGAGAAGATTTCTGACAGTAGAGGGCTCCTTAATACATCAGACAAAGGCATACATGAAGTTAAGTCAAATTTAGACTCGAGACAAGTAGAACAGACTTTAAAACCTTCAGAATAATTGTCTTAAATACGTGGTCATTCCTGATGGCCACATATTCTGATTACTTAAAGACTTTAGGATTATCTGTTTCTCTGAAAGATATGTTCTAGCTCATCAGAACAAAAGTGCTTTCAGTAGGCTTTATCTTGTAAAAATAACTAGTTAGGACTTCTGGAAGTACCCTTCCTACTTGGCCCATCTTCAGAGATGAAAAGACAGCAGTGTCCTAACATCAGAGTCTATCTCATAGTCTTCCTGGCAGTGACCCTGTTGTTCCACCTGCTAGCAGATATTGGACAGTTTAGGACAATTCTTTCCCTCTTCAGCTACAAGCCTATTTCTCCCTGTTTGCAGGGGTTACCCTTTCTCAAGCCTGGGCTTCACAGCTCCTTTAAAAATGAGAGGTGACTGAGAGGATCTAAACCGACATATTCCCCTAGCACCCACTTGCATGCTGAGAGAAAAACAGAGCAACTTCTACTTTTCAAAAGCCTTTTCTCATTTTACAACAGTCCCTGCCCTAGCTCCTGTTCAGGGCTTTTCCAGATTGCCCCAGTACACCTGCCTGGTTCTCCTTGGCTCACTGAGGTCCTCAGAAGCATCACTGAGAGCCCAAGATTAATGTTTTTCCAACTACATGCTCAAGGACCATAGCAGCACAGAGCTGTTAGGCCCAAGGCACATAAAGTTATCAATGACTCAATTTACATTAAATTACCATTTGGATATTTATGTTCTTAATCATATCTATGAGAATATACAGTCATGTCTTAACTGAAGTACAACGGAACAGATATGGAACCAATCAGCATTGAATACGTGGAGTTTTCAAGGTCTGTTTAAATTCAGTCTAAACTGTGGGTTTATGGCATCGCAAAAATTTACTGAAAAAACACGAGTTAATATTTGTCCAGTTCTTTCACATGAGAAGTGCTGTTACTGTTGTCAAAAAGTCTACTGTGGGCTTAAGTAGCTGTGAGAATGCAAAACAGTTTAAAATTTGAATAGCTTTCGTAACTAATAGCAAGTAGGCAATATAACAGATGGCGACTCACATGAAAGATAAACCACATCTTAATAACAATAACTTACATTCAGAGGGGTAGTATTTCCTGGTGCTTAGAGCATGAGACTGAGAACCAGGATTCCCAAGTTATTTTCCTGGCTCTGCCACTGATTTGCTGTGTGCATTTAGAATAGTCACTCAAACATTTCTGTGCCTCAGTTTCCTCATCTGCAAAATACAGATAGTTCTTACAAATATCACCAGACCATTGAGGGGAAGAGACCCAAACTGTCAAGTTTTAAAATAAGCATTTTAGACAAATGAAGGTATGGAAGAGAGCTGTTGTCTGTTGCCATTGTTGAGTCAGTCATTGATCAAATTGCAAAGTGGTTACTTTGAGCTGAGCTAATACAGCCATCCCAAGAGTGGGAGGCGGCAGCTGCTTAACTGTGCTTATGGTGTGGTTCAGGTCTGGAACTGAATACTGCCCTGCACAACTGACACTTCAGAGGGAATTCAAGGAGGCCAAATACAATTGCCTTCATTGAAATTTAGGCAGGACATTATGCAATCTTTAGCAGCAGTCTGAATCACTATTTTTATATCTTTGATAAAAAGGAGCACCTAGAGCTCTCCAGGTTTCTGTCTTCCTTAGTTTGCACATTACTTCATTTTGATCAGAAACAAGATTGCTTCTCACTCTCTGACTTTGCTTGGTGCAGTTCTACAGAGTTTCCCGAAGGCTCTCCAAAGCAAGCACCAGAAAAGTCTTACAGTGTCTGACCTGAGCATAATACAAAATGAATAGGCTGAAAATCAATGTTTCCCTTAACTTTCTACTATATATGTTCTTTTGATGTTGTTATTGTTTTTGTTGTTGTTATTTTTGTTTTTTTTTTATGAGGGATGGAAGTTTTAACCGTAGGAGTAGTAGAGACTACTTAGAGAGGGTCTGGTTTTGCCATGCTTGTCAGACAGAGACGACTTTGCTGAGAATTTAAAGAAAACAGAAGTTAAAGAATTGGATCAGGATGTTAAAAATGATTACAGAGAGGAAGGTTCCTTGTAGGGTACACCCTGGAGCTTTAGCAGTGTGCAGGCAATGGCACAAACTAAAGCCTGAAACCAGCTTGGTGGCTTCTCTCATTAGCAGGGATGTCTGCCTCAGATCCGCTCTGCTTAGCACTCTCCAGCTGTACAAGGTTATTGGGGAACTGATAATTTTCTGTGGCTTCTGAAAATTGTGGGGATATATTTCAACAAGAAAAAAAGTATTATCTATCTATCTATCTATCTATCTATCTATCTATCTATCTATCTATCACAGTAGATCTCACTGAAGAAGACTCTTGCATCTTCGCTACAAAGAGCTTTCACTGGTATGTCCTGAGTCTCCAGCCAAAGGAATTATCACTAAACCCTTTTCTCTGGAAGGACAAAACAAAAATTATTTCTCACGCTGGCTTGATGGGATATGTAGTTGAGATTAACAGGTCAAATAGTTTTAGGAGTCCTATTTAGAGGACTGCCTGAAGAATATTCTGTGTAACTAACTCAACTGCTCTCCAGATGGTCAAAACTGAAAAGGCCATCTGAGCAAAAATCAAGTTCTGGAGAGTGCCATGAGAAATTTTAGCCAGAGGATGTGGATTCTGCTTGTGCTGGCTTCAGTGGAAACAGACTCACTCTAAATATTAATTTATTTTTTTTTTTTAAACCCTGAATTTCTTACAAAGAAATGTCTGGAAATTCCATGTTGTTATTTTCAAAAATGATGAGCTCAAATCACAAAATCTGGATCTGGATGCCTAGCAGTGCCAGAAGTTCAGGAGAGTTTGGACCAAGAAGGCTGGCTCAGGCAAGTGTTGAGTGTTTTCCCAGGATTTTTTGAAGGCCAAGACAAGGGTTTCAAAGAGGAGAGAGGCATGTGCAACATGGCAGAGTTACAAAAAAACATCGCTTGGAATTTCCTGGGTTTTGCGAGATTAAAATTGTAAGTCTAATTAGTTTAAGGAAATTAGCTCTTTATAATTTTCATTTTGTATTGAAGAAGTAAGAAAAATTAAAAATAGAATGAGAATGGAAAAATTAATGGGTTTCAGTAATTAGTTAATCAGAAAATGCTCCTGTCTTAGTGTGGCTGCCCAACACATTGAAAAAGAAAAAAGAGAAAAAAAGTAACCATGACTTTCCTCATACTTTCCAAAACAATATAAGCTTCACCTCGGAGCTTGGAACAGCTACTTGACATTTCAACTCAGCTCATTTTTTTAGTGGTAAGCCACTGAAATTGGTGTTTAGGTTGAAATACCATCTCACCATAACATTAATACAGACATAGAATAAATACATATATCCTGGCAAAAATAAACCAGAATTTGTTGCTCCTACTGTCCACATCACATTTACATGACTCGCATGCACTAATGAAATGTTAAATGGAAGGAAACCTCTTCTGAGAGCAGGCCTTTTCACCAAGTGCTGAACTGGGGATCTCTGACATCTGAAAGCAGCAGGACAACTTACTACGCTGTAGGAAAACACATTTCTCTTGACAGTGGTGATCCAGTCTGAGGCCTCACAAGCCACACACTGGTGCACTAAAGAGACATGTGTTAGACAAGCTGTTTTGTCCCTTGGCTATCACCCTCCCGAGCGCTGAACAGATCTGGATTGGGCTGGCTTAGAAAAAAAGCCAGATGAAAGCAGTGGAGTTAAGCCAAGTCAAAACACAACTTTGGTGCAATTCCACCAAGTCCAAGTTATGCTAACAAAACTTCGGCAGCGGCGAGCCTGTCCTTCTCTGCCCAGCCCAGAGCGCCACTTTCAGGCATTAGCTGCAGCACTTGACTTTCAGCTCTCTGCACCTCTTTGCTATATGTATTTTGTGAGGTAGCTAAATACACCTTTTATAATTATTTGAGCGTGTAATATCTTTGAAATGAAAGAATCTACTCGGCAGAGATGATGTTGGAGAAGTCCGAAGAGCATGGTTGTTTTTTCCTATAAATAAAGATGCTGAGCAACAATCCATTGAAATGGTCAAAAACTTGAAAGAAGCCTTTTAATTCTCACTTACATTGCTCTCAGACTTCAGCCTTATCGCGGAGCTGTTTACTGATTGTCAAGTCAACTAAATTCACGGGCGGCTACCGGAATGAGCTGACAAATAAATACAATACCCACAGCTAGGACTGCTCAGAGCACTGGAGCACGCGTAGAGTACCAGGGAACATCACGTACCGTGCATGCAGAGCACACAATTCTTAAACATTCGTAACACTTACTCCAAAACCAGATTTCTTCCAACAAAGTCTGTAATTGCTTCCTCAGGAACATGAACGTGCCTAAGCATGAAACGTTAAAGTAAAGCTGGTTTTAAGTTGGTCAAGGAAGAGAGAAAAGGCAAGAAGCCTGAAAATGTTGTCTCTTGTCAAAGTGTCTCTTACTCCTCATTGGGACAATTGGCAAAAACTAAATAAAAAGAAACAGTGTGCTGTTGAGAGTGAAGCAGACACCGATATTTATCTGGAGGAGCTGAAGCTTCATATACAAATGAAGTTTCAGACTGCAGGGGTCATCTCAACTCAGCTCTACCACCTCCACTAAAGTGAGTGCACCCTGCAGGCTCCAGAGGGATGCTGTGCTGTGCAAGCGCGGTTTCTGGTTTCCAACACTGATTCAAGGGGACCACCCTAAATCCTGATCTTCTAACTCTGTTTTTCATTACCTTTTCTCAGGTAAAGGTAATGCTGACTGCACTGACTTCAGTGGGAAGGCGTCTTAGATGAGAAGTAAGAAACACCACCAACTAGCAGGGCAACCTCAATTTACACACCTACGGTACAGCTGAAATGCAGTTGTTTCTGGATTCTTAACAAAAAAACCTCTGGCCTGTATTTGCCTCACTTTCAAGATTGCTTTTGTACACTGGCCTAAGTATACAGTGGAGAGGAAAGGCTAAAACTTCAAGTTCTTCAGATGTGTTAATAGGAATATCAGCCCAAAATGTATATAAATCACACACCAAAATCTGTCCATATTTCGCCCGGAGCGTGGCCATTGGCCCGCACACAGTCCCTGCTGAACAGCACAACTTGGTGGAAGGACTGGCTGGCCAAAGCACCTACCTCTGACAGAAAGTATCAGTAACTCCTTTGTGTCTCTACAGTGCAAACAGGATTTCGGCTTTGCTGATCTTACCAAATTCGGACAAATAAAACATCAAGTTCCATAAAAATACAGCAATAATTACAGAGGGAGCAAAGTTGTGTAAAAAGCTCATTTACTGGTTTGCTTGACAAAGTATATTATGATTCAGGTTGCAAAAAACTGAAGCAGACGAACAAAAACCCGAACACTTCAAATTCCTCCGATAAAACTTACATCTCCTCCCTTCAAAACCTCTCATTTTGGAATGTTTTAAGGTTTTTCCTTCCCCCCCACCTTTAAAAATCAATTCTTAACAATTCTCAACAGAAATCCTTAGTTCAGAAAGAGAAATTAAAACATTGCATAGGAAAGTATCAAAACAAAACATTACCTCTCTTTTGGAAAGACAGACCTTTTTCCTTGCAACGATTTAGTGAATTTGATTTCAATTCGGTGTTTCTGTTGACGTGACTTAGCATTTTCAGACAAAAAAGTTTTGCAGCGGTGTTTGTCTAAATAATGTAATACTAAAGACAGCACAAACAGGGAAAATATATAATCTCCCTTAACTAAAATGTGACTCAGTATCGAAAATGCTGCTGCCAAAAGGCTACTTTGCTACACACCTCCAATTGTTAGCTGCTGTCTGGCTCCCCCCATCCTATTATTAGGCACCAGAGTTCTGGTGCAGGAAACTTTTATGGGCGGCGTACACAAAGCGTGTCTAATTTCTAACTCACACTTCATCCTCTCTTCCTCCAGCACAACGTTTCCTTTCCTTACAGCCTTAACTTCCCCCATTTGCTCACCTAAATGCAGAAAAGCCCAGCACAGGGACTCGCTGCCTGACAGCTTTTCAAACTCGGTGTGGAGAAGGTGCCCAAATGAAATAAATAAATAAAGAGAGGGAAGTTTATGAAAGTGAAAGGAACGGCACGGAGCGGCAGGAGCGGCAGCAGGCAGCTCTGTACTCTTCCTTAGACTGACACAGGTGTATCCCAACTTCACCCACTCAGGCAGGAGAGACAGGGAGACACGTACGGGTATAAACGGACACACCGAGAAGTGCCAGAATGGCGCAGGAAGAAGCAAAAGAGAGAAATAAAGCCGAAAGGTGTTATTTATTTTTACAACTCAACAATGAACTTCAATTTTGGCAGAGGATTAAAAACAGCCCCAGGAAATGATTAAGGTTTTTTTTTTTTTCTTTTTCTTTTCTATAAAGCTCCAGCACAAAAATAGAGATTATAAAAGGGATACGCTCACACGGGCACACGTAAAATAAGGGGGAACTAAGGAGAAGGAAATGAAAGGAAAAGAAAACAAACAGCCTTCTAACAGGCCCATACTGCTAACGGGAGTCCAAATAAAGAGTCATATGATATCTGATAGTGCAGGACACGTCGCCAGGAGCTGGAGCGGATTGCCTGCAGGAAGAAAGAGCCAGTGTGTTACTGCTCAAAGAGCTTTTCTTTNTGGGGGGAGAAGAAAAAATATTCAGTCAGAAAAAACCCGAGACGCTTATCCTATGGAAAACTTCAAAGGCCAAGTCCCATTTCTGCTCTCTTTTGCTTACTTTTCCTGTGATTTTTTTTTAAATTTTTTTTTTTTATTTTTTCGAGAGAGCAAGAGAGGAGAGTCACAGAAAATATTCAGACCATGAAAAACATCAGGAGTTGGGAAAACTCTCTGGAGGAATGAGCAAAGCAAGGATTTTAAGTAAAAGAAAGGTATTTGTAATTTCCCAAAAGTTTTTCTATTTGTTATGGTGGTCCATCTCTCCCGGCCAAGCATCCCACATTAAACTAGGGAGCCCGCTAAGTACTTTTAGCTTGGCACCACTATTGCTGTTGCCCATGGAAAGGCAGAACGCCTGGGTTACCTGCAGCAAAGGAACTGTTCTTGGAATGGGGGACTTCAGCCCGTGATGAGTTCCTAACTTCTGCTGGGAGAGCTGTGCCCACCGCAGCTTTGGAGAGGAAAGAGTCCCAGCTAATGAAGCTGTGGGGGTGCAAGCCCCCAGTGCAGATACTGGTTTGAAAACAAAACTGTCTTTTAACTGGTGGTTTCACTTGTCACGGACAGTTTCCCTGCACTTTTGCAAGGGACGGGCTGTATCCTACAGGATGTTTTGCCACTGTAGGGTACTGGGATTTCTAAAGCGGCGCAAGCAGAGCCCAAAGATGGATTTTTTTCTCCTCCTCATCATATGAGGAGATGTAAATGGACTAATTGCCCCTGTACACTTACACAATGCATAGGTGTTGCTTAAAAACAGTGTTACAACACATATGTGATACCTACGAAGCTGTAACAGACAACCTCTTCTGAGGAAAGCCCGCAGCATGAAAATAAAAAAAAAGGTACTGTAGTAGTAGTGCAGCAAGAAACAGTAATCGTAACTCTGTAATAATTTGATCTAGTTTTGTGTATTGTGTGCTGATGATTTTTAGGGGGGATATAACATACAGTTTCCTCTCTTGATTTCTGTGCCTCTGCTATATGATGCTGTTCTTAGATTGGCAATTTATCAAAGCCAGGAAAATACAAATCAATATAGGAAGGAAGGCAGAATTTGGCTAAAGAAAGCACTTCCTTAAGCTACTGAATTTGCAACAGTATATATTCTCAAACATCCTAACCACTGCACAGGAGATGCTGTAGAGAAGATATCCTGTATGCTATACACAATATGCAATAAAATTCAAATCAAACATCTCCTTAAACGTGATGTGCTAGTCCCTTCTATATTACATGTGCCTTTTTCACGTACAAATAGACAAAGAGTGTATCTATAAGAAACACATTCAGAAGAACAAAAAAATCTACAGTGCAAGAAAGTCTATCCAGAAACCCTCAATCTGGGGCTCGATTGAAGAACTAAACTCAGAAGGTGAAATGGAGCCATTTAAAAGAAGGTCCCACAGAACAGGAGGAACAAGCAAACAAACAAATAAACAAAAAAAATCCCTGAGCTTCGACTANTTTTTCTTTTCTATAAAGCTCCAGCACAAAAATAGAGATTATAAAAGGGATACGCTCACACGGGCACACGTAAAATAAGGGAGAACTAAGGAGAAGGAAATGAAAGGAAAAGAAAACAAACAGCCTTCTAACAGGCCCATACTGCTAACGGGAGTCCAAATAAAGAGTCATATGATATCTGATAGTGCAGGACACGTCGCCAGGAGCTGGAGCGGATTGCCTGCAGGAAGAAAGAGCCAGTGTGTTACTGCTCAAAGAGCTTTTCTTTCCCCCTTTTTTAAATTTTTTTTTCCCCTCTCTCTCTTTCCTCCTGTACTGTGAATGTGCTACTCTCAGGTCAGGTCCACGGAGTCCCCAAAAGACAGCTATCGTCTTTCTCCCTACTTCTGGATGCAGTGTCAGCCACTGGAAGATGCCTTCTAGTTGAGATTGAGGGGGCTAAATCTAGGTTTCAGCTGTGTTCTGACATCTCTCTTATATCACCATCTCCAGGGTTGCAGATATAAAATTCTCACAAAAAACACATTAGATTTAAAAAAAAATAAAGGGGGGATGGAGAGGTCGGGTGGGGGGAGAAGAAAAAATATTCAGTCAGAAAAAACCCGAGACGCTTATCCTATGGAAAACTTCAAAGGCCAAGTCCCATTTCTGCTCTCTTTTGCTTACTTTTCCTGTGATTTTTTTTTAAATTTTTTTTTTTTATTTTTTCGAGAGAGCAAGAGAGGAGAGTCACAGAAAATATTCAGACCATGAAAAACATCAGGAGTTGGGAAAACTCTCTGGAGGAATGAGCAAAGCAAGGATTTTAAGTAAAAGAAAGGTATTTGTAATTTCCCAAAAGTTTTTCTATTTGTTATGGTGGTCCATCTCTCCCGGCCAAGCATCCCACATTAAACTAGGGAGCCCGCTAAGTACTTTTAGCTTGGCACCACTATTGCTGTTGCCCATGGAAAGGCAGAACACCTGGGTTACCTGCAGCAAAGGAACTGTACTTGGAATGGGGGACTTCAGCCCGTGATGAGTTCCTAACTTCTGCTGGGAGAGCTGTGCCCACCGCAGCTTTGGAGAGGAAAGAGTCCCAGCTAATGAAGCTGTGGGGGTGCAAGCCCCCAGTGCAGATACTGGTTTGAAAACAAAACTGTCTTTTAACTGGTGGTTTCACTTGTCACGGACAGTTTCCCTGCACTTTTGCAAGGGACGGGCTGTATCCTACAGGATGTTTTGCCACTGTAGGGTACTGGGATTTCTAAAGCGGCGCAAGCAGAGCCCAAAGATGGATTTTTTTCTCCTCCTCATCATATGAGGAGATGTAAATGGACTAATTGCCCCTGTACACTTACACAATGCATAGGTGTTGCTTAAAAACAGTGTTACAACACATATGTGATACCTACGAAGCTGTAACAGACAACCTCTTCTGAGGAAAGCCCGCAGCATGAAAATAAAAAAAAAGGTACTGTAGTAGTAGTGCAGCAAGAAACAGTAATCGTAACTCTGTAATAATTTGATCTAGTTTTGTGTATTGTGTGCTGATGATTTTTAGGGGGGATATAACATACAGTTTCCTCTCTTGATTTCTGTGCCTCTGCTATATGATGCTGTTCTTAGATTGGCAATTTATCAAAGCCAGGAAAATACAAATCAATATAGGAAGGAAGGCAGAATTTGGCTAAAGAAAGCACTTCCTTAAGCTACTGAATTTGCAACAGTATATATTCTCAAACATCCTAACCACTGCACAGGAGATGCTGTAGAGAAGATATCCTGTATGCTATACACAATATGCAATAAAATTCAAATCAAACATCTCCTTAAACGTGATGTGCTAGTCCCTTCTATATTACATGTGCCTTTTTCACGTACAAATAGACAAAGAGTGTATCTATAAGAAACACATTCAGAAGAACAAAAAAATCTACAGTGCAAGAAAGTCTATCCAGAAACCCTCAATCTGGGGCTCGATTGAAGAACTAAACTCAGAAGGTGAAATGGAGCCATTTAAAAGAAGGTCCCACAGAACAGGAGGAACAAGCAAACAAACAAATAAACAAAAAAAATCCCTGAGCTTCGACTAATCATTTGAGCTGCCAATGAGAGGTGACTTTTAGACAGATGGTCAGGGAAAAGCTGGGTCCGTGGACACAGACGATAGTGCCCCATCTGTATTTTAGGATCCTAGCTTCAACAAGCCATTACCAACTTTTTTTCTAAGTGACAGAAAGTGAAAGATTTCTGTTCCCACTAATTTGCTTCTTTTTTACCGAAATCACCCCACTTCCCTCTTTTTTTCTCCCCCGGTAAAAATTTGTTGGTTAATTTTTTAAGTAAACAGAAACTGTTTGCAGTATAACTTTTATGCCAAGAAAAAAAAAAAAAGATGCAAGGTAAGTTGGCAAAACAGCAATTGGAATTGAAAGAGAGAGTTTTGAAAAAAGGGAGAAAAGAACGACATACCAAACTCACTTCTTCTTGTCCCCCTTCCATTCCTGTTCTTATTAATTCCAAATTATAATTTGGAGGTAAGGGAACTGCATTTCCTTTCAATCTATTTTGTTGCTGCCACACATTCTGTGCTTTGCTTCTCTCTCTTTCTTTTTAGGAGGGGGAAAAAAAAAATCCCTAATAAAAATAGAAAAACATATCTCAGGCGTTAAGCTCGCTCTCCCCCTTCCTTTGTAAAGAACTCTTTGTTCTCTAGTGAAAATGCTGAAAAAAATCCCCGGGCTCCCTGAAACAAGTGCAAAACACTTAGAGGCTTTTGGGCTGGCGAGGAGCCAGAAACCCTCCCGCTGTCTGGTTAGGAAGAGAGGAAAGAGAGAGAGGAGAGAGGAGAGAGAGGGAAAAAAATTGGAGCTTCCTTTAATAGACATAGGAAGCAGGTCTTTTTTTTTTTTTTTTCCCCCCCTTTTTTCCTTTTTTTCAAAACTGGCGGTCAAGCGTTAAGTAACTCCCTGTCTAAATCCACCTGCTGGAAATGAACTTGGGTAACCCCCCCCAGGGGTGCACAAAGAGGAGACACAGTAACACACTCCCGGCTCTTCTCCCACCCGCCCCCTCCCCGCTGCCCTGCTTCCATTCTCCCTGCTCCCAGCACACAAATGCCCACGGCTCGCACTCCCCCTGCCACCACCAACCAACGTACCAAAATAAACGCTCGCTCCATCTACTTAAAAGAGCAGAGACGGCTGGGGGGGGAGGGGGGGGAAAGAAGGGAAGGAAAAAAAAAACAACCAAAC
>WAAG01013803.1:23483-45374 GCA_013390105.1 Tichodroma muraria | reverse complement strand
CTCTCTCTTTCTCTCCCCCCCCACCCCTCCTCCTTTCTCCTGTCTCTGTCTCTTCTGAGTGGTCTATTGATAAGTCCCTAGAGGCACTGGGTCAGCCTGCCCGTAGGAAACCAGACACAATGCACAAATCTCCGAGTGCCATTCTGCCATCAGCAAGCAGACCACGTTTAGGAGAGAGGAAAAAAAACACACACACACACACACANAGACTGATTGGAACAGGAGGGAGGGAGGGAGGGAGGGAGCGAGAGAGCGAGGGAGAGAGAGCGACACTGCCAGTCAGGTTAATCATCCCTACTTTAATTAGCTGTTCGGCTTAGACATAAAACAATTGAATTTGAATGATCTGTCAGTGGGCTCGGCTGAACCAAAGGGGAAATGCGAATATTACAAAAAAGACTGTTGGTGTATTCAGATAAGCTCACAGGGAAAATCCTCAAAGGATAACTATTAAAACTTACCACCAAACAAAAAGTAAGATTCAAATGGCATTATACAGAGGCCATCTCCAAAAAGCTGGGAGATCCCTTCCCTCTCTTTTTTACACATCACTGCAGCTTTTGCTGAAATAAACACCTGCACATTTCCACAGTCTTCAAAGACTACCTGTCCTGCGGGGTGGGGAAGGGAGTGCAGGTTTGCCTGCTACCTTGGCTCCCTTAAAGCAAGACCATGCTGCCCTTCAGTCGAATTTTCCTGGTGGATAACTGGAATGTAACGATTCTGGAACTACACAAGCTCCAGGAGCACATCCTTGCCATGCATGTCTGCACAAACACAGACAAATCGAGCTCCGGCAGGGTACAGACGGAGATGCGAAAAGGCAGTGCTGGGTATTGGGCTAAGACGAGTCTCAGGCACCAAGAAGGTGGAGAAATTATCCCCCCAAATAGGTGGCAAAGTAATCTATTTCTTCTAGCCTGGGCTGCAAAATGAAGTACAGTTCAAATGGATGGTTCCTGGTGATACCCAGTGCAGTGGCCGCACTGTGCAGCAGGCAAGGCAGAGATTTATGACACTTGTGTAAAGTCTGCTTCTAAGAAGGTGTGGGCCAGTTGGCCTCTCCCCCTGAGAAGGAAGGCAGCAGATAACACCCTGCTCTGAGAGGGAGCTGTCAGCAGGTTTAGCCCCTGCACATCACACCCCTGCCCTGCCAGAACTTTCCCTTGTCAGATGCAAGGAACCTGCTTTGGGTTTCAGGACTCGGAATGTCCCCTCATCAGGGCCTCAGATGTCCCCTCGCACCAAGGGAGGTGTTTGAATTTATTGCACAAGGCAGGTATATTCTCTGTGTTTTAAATACATTTTCTGTATTTCGTACAGGGCTGCAGCTACAACAGCAAATCCATAATTTCTGATCAGCTCCGTGAACATCTGCTGTATATAAACTTTTAAATGGGCATGACTAACCTGCCAGTGCCACTCAAAAGCATAGGAAGAAAGTAGAGAAGGGACTCACAATGCAGCTGACTGCTGGCCTTCCACAGGGAGTGCTGGGATTCTCCCCTCACTCTGTATTTTGGGCACAAGTGCTTATGAAGGAAGAAACAAAAGATAGAAGTTCTATCAACGACTCTATATTAATTTTTTCATTTTTTGACACAGGTCTCTGGGCAAATCTGACACCACCTTTTACGTGTTTTGCTTTTAATGGAGAGCTGATGGGAGATGTCACTATTATTCATTCCTTCTATCAACTTCTGCTATGGGAAAAGGTGGGTTGCCACCCTTTTCCACGTTTTAAAATGTTACATGCTGGCGGGCTGTGTCCCATCTGCCTACCAGCCCCATTGAGGCCCGTAGACTCAGCACAGTTTACAGAAGACCTAAACAGTCAATAGGGGAGGGACACATTGCAGAAGCAATTGGGACATTGGGCTTAATAAGGTTATCTAGGAGTTCTCAGCCTCCCCAAAATATGAATTTTTCACATTTGGAATATTATGGAAGGTAAGATGTCCTGAAGAATGGAAAAGGAGATTTCAGGGAAACACAGTACCATCAAAAGCCTCAACTGTTTTTCAGATGAGATTTTGTAGAGCACAGTGACACAGTCAAGTCTCTTCCCTGGGTCACTACCAAAGTAATAATCCAACAGAGTGCAAAACAGCTCTGGGCGACATTTCTAATAAAATATGCAGAGGACCTGACCACCTTATGCAGGGATTCAGTGAAGAAACAGTGTTCAGTCATGTAATTGCAAGCTATGGTAATGGTACATGGGGCCCTCCCTAAGGTTGCACAGACAACATTTAGCTGTGGCATTTCCTAACTTTTAAGTGTTTGACTTCGTAACATTAACATTACAGTAATGCATTTTCAGTATAATTTCTCAGGGTTTTCTTTAGAAGTCAGCTCAGGAGCTGTTGCACGCTGCTGCCGAGGCTGGGGCGGGTGAGCACCTGTGGAGCTGTAATGCAGGACTCCACCACTTCGGCCGGCAGCGGCAGCAGCAGCTCGACCAAGACGCCGCTGATGAGGGGATTGACCACTGCAAGACTGTGAGGACACTTCATTCGGTGATTTGATTTGACAGCGTCTTCCTGACAAAGAAATTGCTGAGAGACAGAAGCCCTAAGCTGACCTTCGAGGAGGAGAGTGAAGCACGCTGCCAAGGGAAGACTCTACGGACCTCGGCTCCCCAAACCTGCACATCTTCTGTTGCTGTTGGATTTGCTTCCATTCCGTTGACTCCATGGGCTGCTGCTCCTCCTGTTCTGTAGCTTACTTTCTCTCATGTTATCTCTCCCTCCCTACACTACTCCTTGTCACAGTCTGTTCCTCATCCCGTTGCCATAAAAGAGGCATTTCCTCAAATACCTCTTCCCCTCTGCTCTATCCCAGGCATGAATATACCTGAGCACAGAGGAAAGCAAACTGCTTAGCATGGTAAATTAGGCCACGTGGTGTTTCAGGCTGCCTTAACTAGACCACTCCTTGCAAGACTGTTTAAAACTAACTCGGGTATCATAATTTGCAATCCACAGTGTAGACATATCAAAATGTCCTTGTTCTCATTTCCACTGCTTGCTGCCATAGCAACCCCTGGTCAAAAGGAAATTTCCATTGATATCAGAAGGAGCAGCATTTCACCCAGGTGAGTTTTTACTATGTGGCACATATTTTATTAGCATGCGTTCCTGATACGGAGATCCCCAAACCTCCTACAGTGCCTAATGTAGAAAACACTACTGTTAAGTCCTGCTCTCAGCTGGTCCCCTTCTACTGGAAGCTACAGAAGTCAAGGACCTCCTGCTTCCTACCTGAATATCATCCAGAAGCTGGCTTGTAGTCTAAATAAATGCAAAAGGCCAGGAGGAGCTCCAGAAAATGTACATCACCTTCCCCTCCTGAGATTTTTATCACAGACTTTAGCTCAGATACACCATGATGATCTCTAGCTTTGCATGGTACCCTCTTGCTTGCTCTTCCTTCACATAAATTATTGCATGTATCAGGGAGGTTTAGCCAAAGAAGTGATAATTGAAAGCTCAGTCTCTGATCAGTTGAATAAAGTTTACTGTTTGCTATGGAAAAGGCAATCAGTAAGGCAACAAGCTTTCAGACTCATGTGTATGACACCCTCTCCATATGTTGCTACAGAATTGGAAGAGGTCTTTATGAGAACTGTACCTGGATTTGTCATCAGCAAAAGGCAGGACTTATGAAAGGAAAAGCCACCAGAACTGCTCCTCACTTTCTGACTTCTACATGTATCGCTTAACGCCAGCCAAAAGCAGGACATGGAAATGGCAGAGTACTTACTCCTTTAATGTATATAAAGTATTCTGCAATGCCACTTGTAGCACTCAGTACAGCTGACAAGAGCTGACATTAATGGAAAATCAACAGATCTGGGTGGCACAGAGAGGAACTTGGTTCCTTTGCAAAGAAGGAGCTCTGCCTATTTGAAAAAATGGAATTTAACTATGTCATCTCAGGATGAGTTGTATAAATATATTCCTCTAGATTTATTGGCTTGTCTTCATAAACAGCTGTGAGTCTGTGCTTTTTGTTCAGAGATGTAAACCAGCACAGCATGTTGGAGAGGGTGAATACACGGTTATTACTCAGTATGTAAGAAATTGGAGAAAGAGACTGGGAAGTCCACTTGTTACAGAAATCAACTCCTTGCTTATTTTTTGGGGAAACATCCTTCCTAGCTTGTACCACTGTGCTCATTAGGTGCCTTTGCATGCTAAAGGAAGAAAGGTACTATGACTTGCATCTAGGTAATTTCTGTCATATATGCCATTTGATTTTCTGGGACGAAACAAACCAGCTTGTTCCTTACTGCACTGATTACCAGAATCAGCCCTCCCCATCCCTCACTTCCCTCTTCCCTCCTCTTGTCCCAACTATATCAAATGTCCAGGATTGGTTCCCAAAGCACCTTTTACCTACAGTGCGCAGTTCCCAGTTCCCAAGGCAATTCCTTTCAGAGAATTGTTCACAATAAGAAAATGTAAAGGGAAACATCAGAGGGTCTCCATATTTTTACTCTCTTAGACAATCCAAATATAACGGCCTATTTTGTGGAAGAGCCTCTCTTAAAAAAAAAAAAAATACTGCAAACTGGTCTATGAGAGACATATTTGTTCTTTTGTCTTAGTGCACTACCACCACTAAGATGTGCTGAAAAGTGAGCCATACCCTCCTGGGTACCAGAGCAATCCCCTTGCCTTCACTGGAAAAGCAACAGTGCAACCTAGGGGAACTCCATAAAACATCTGGTTGAGATGACACTAGAAGAGCAGGACTCCTGCTTTTCTCCCTCCTCAGCTGCATTGCAGGGTCAAAAAGTAACATTTTGAAAGTGTGATTTTACAGAAAGTTAAGGAAATCTGATCACTGGTTAAAAAGCAGATCAATGAGGACATGATTTTTGCAGGTTACATGTTTCCTGTACATTTATAAGGAAGTTTATTGTGAAGGCTCCCAAAGATTTTTAAACATTTGAAAACATTAACTCTCTACCATCTATCATGATCCATATTATTGTTACCAATTGCATCTCTGCTCCAAAATTATAATTTTTTAAACAGCATCATGTGTCATATTCAGCCTATTCTGCTCTGCTCTATTATATTTTATTCTATGATTTTTAAAAGAAGCATAAGTATCTCAGGATGTCAGGAGGTTTAATTTTCTCTCATACCTTCATGGGTAGACAATTATAATTCTGATTTGAAGAACTTTGAAGCGGACGTCTGCCCCACTTCTGTTCTAAATGCTGACGGGAAACATGCTAGATATCCCTCTTGCTAACTTTGGTGCTGTCACATAGTCACAAATCTTATTTCCTGCATTTAGAGGTGACAGGTATTGTGCCTCTGCTTCCAGCCTTTCTTATCTAAAGATGCCTTGTTTCAGGAGGCTTTTCCATAGGCTCAACGGTGAGGAAAAATTGTAATTATTCTCATATTCCTCATTCTAGACAAAACCTTTGTAAGAACAACAACATTGCTTGCAGTCTGGGGAGCTGTACAGCCACAGCATGCCAAAAACATGAGATTGCCACCAAAATAACCCCACTGAGGCCTTTTTGTTTTCTCTGTCCAACCATTAGTTTTGTCTCAGGGACAGCTGCAGAAGGGTCTCTATCTGCACATACCACTTCATCTCTTAGACTTGGATATAAATAGAGTGGGAAGCCAAAAACCCAGAGGAGGGTGTAGACTTCTGACTCTTTTCTGCAGCAGATATAATCGTCCATCACATTCTTCAGCTGGGTGAAGCCATGAGGGAAGAAGACACAGACAGGGTTCATTTCCAACTTCGCTCTCCCCACAGACAGAGCTGCAGCTTGCACAGTGACTGGAACACGACCGGCTCAGGAAATGAAGAGTAGCACATCACTCATTTTTCCTGCCTGTTTGCTCCTAATTATCTTGCAATACATCTCACTGGTAGTTTCATCATACAGAAAGACAGAAGGTCCTTCTGGTTACAGCACATAATGACTACTTTTAAAATGGCTTGCTATTCATTCTTGGGAAAACCTGAGTCTCTTTCTCCCTCCCTCAAGCTCACTGCCTCTCTTTCTGGGGTTATTGTTTTGGTTTTGAGTTTTTGGGGGGAGGTAGGATGTCAATTATCTGATAATATATCCTGATTAAAGGAAAAGAAGGGCCATCAGAGGTGGCTTTCCCTTTCTTTTGATGAGACTGTGGCCACACTGAAAGAAGTGTCAACGACCTCAATAATTTAATTTTGGCTAATACAACACCTCTTACAGGCTTGAGCTATGAAACTCCAGTGTAGCCCTTAGTACAAATCAACAGAACCACTTTTTATACTTGTCTTCCAATATTTCTCTTCAACCTCAGAGAAACAGAGAATTGCTAGAGGGCAATGAACTCTCATTTTGCCATTGACATTTCAGCAATCCATCTCCCTCAGTTGGGAGACCCTTTCACAGATTCGGAACCTCACCAGCATAAGGAAGAATTAGTATAATTAAGAATTAGACACAGGGTCTCTAAAATGGGAATCATAACAATGACTAACGTCACAAGAGTGTTTTCAGAATTAATTCATGTAAGTAAAGCACTTACAAGATAAAAATGTAGGAGCTGCCACATCAGATTAGACCATTGCTCCATCTAGTAGAGCATCCCATGTGCAACAAACAGCAGCAATTAATGCAGGGTAGCAGAACTGGGGTCCCCCCCCTTTGCAGGAACAAGGTTCAGTCTAAGAATAGTCAGTGCTAGTCCTTGGTAACAGCATTATTTTATTACTTAGGTTATTATTATACTTTTATTACTTATTTAAGCCCCTACAACTCATTGTCACTAAACAAAGCGGTCTTGCAATGAAAGGAAGGAACCAGGCTCAGCAAGAGTTGGGTACAGTGGCTGCACAGCTGCACATTCATTCCTGTACAGGACATTTCTGATCAAGAGTTTCTGCTTATCAGTCAGAGAACCGAAAATTGTTCTAAAAATCTCAAGTTTCAGAAAGAGTTATTGAAAAAATGGACAGTGGGATGTTAAGTACTTCTAAAATTGATATAGAGAAAGACACATGCATACACACATAGATGAACAAGCTGGTTAAAAAAGTAACCTCATCCTCATTGGCTCTACTTTGAGCAGGGTGTGGGTTGGACCCAGATGACTTAAGGAGGTTCTTTCTGGTTTTTATTATTCCAGGATTCTGTGAATCCACATTTTTCCACGGCAGAGCTCTGACACTGAACATGAAGCAAATTGTGGTAAACATAATTTTCAAGGAAAATATTATCAGGGAAGTTTCTTGGGTTGAGGATAGAAACTCAAGTTCAAAACGAAGAGGATCCTATGCTCCCTCACCCACTGGAGGAGTCCTGGTCCTAGTATTTTAAAAACTAGTTTCTTTATAAAAAAAGTTTCATAAAGTTCCATTCTCATACACCAAATTGCAAATATTTTCTCCATGGGACATTACTGTTTTCTGGCCAGCTCACCTATATGACTCTGCATTCTGCAAGTACCTCCAAACCTTACATCACTGCCAACATCTGCTGTGTCAAGGGCAATGACAATCTTTCTGTGATATTTCACTCAGATGGTTTGACAACTTTATCTTAATTCTTACAGATTTTTCACTTTATGAAACAGCCTTATCTGAAAAGTAAATGGATGGGTTCAGATGAGTTTGTCTTAATTTAATAATTACATTTTAAAATTTAGTTTTACTTTTCTATTGATTATGCAGTGTATAATAGAAACAATCTACACAATGCAAAACCCTCCTGAAAGACGGAACCACAGTATGTTTGTGTATGTTATTCTATTCTATTCTATTCTATTCTATTCTATTCTATTCTGTGCTGTGCTGTGCTGTGCTGTGCTGTGCTGTGCTGTGCTGTGCCGTGCTGTGCCGTGCTATGCTATATTCTACTTCTGGACATTGCAATGAAAACCCCAACAAACTAGAAGATAATCTGCGAAAAAAAATAAAATCCCTCATAACTGACCGAACCATAAATGAGTCTTACATTACTGGGACTGGATAAAGTATCATCAGTGCCAGATTATTACATAAGAATATGTTAGTAATGTAGCAGCAGTCTAGTCTTTTAAGATGTGAAAGAGCGTTATCTGACCTCTCTGCAAAGTTCAGGAAGAGGAGCCATATGTCCAAATAATCATTTTCTTGCTGGTGTTTAACATGTCAGTTTTTTTCAAGGGGCTTATTTCAAGTTAAAAAAAAAAAAAAGGCGGGAAATGCATTTTGATTTTTTTTTTTTCCTTTGGCAAAAGCAGCTCATTTTCAAGCTTGCAAGGAAACAAGAAAAACAAAATCAAATGTCAAGTAGATTTGCTCTTTGTTGTAATTAATACGCAAGCATTTGCTCGTAGATGGTCTTGAGCCTGAAACAAGTGTTGCCAGTTGTGGTGCTATTAAAAGTACTTCTCAGGGCTTTAAAGGGCCAAATGTCCAGGGAGTGAAAAATCCCAGCTCCAACCAGTGGCCTTAGGCCAGTGTCCATCAGCTGAGGGTCTGACCGCAAAGGAAGGACAGCACAAAGCCTGATGGCTGGGGACTGAGGATGTGGACGAGACAACAAAGAAAGGCAGGGCAGACTTCTTCAGAGAAGGAGGAGGGGAATGACTACTGCAAAATAAGGCAATTCCAATGCCCCACGCTGCAGACTATATGCATGCTCAGTTTCTGGTTGAGGAAGCTACGTGAGATTTCTCTTTGAGTCAGAGCAATGTAGTGGATAAAAAGGCCCTGTCTAGCCAGGGGGATTTCCTGAGGCCATCACAGACCAGCTCCACACGCTGTTAAGAGGCTCGTTTTCATGAGAGTTCTTGTTGCATTTGTATTGCTGGCTCCAGGCCCCTAGAGCTTCAAGTGCCACATCACAGTGCTACAAGCCCAGTGCTGAATGCTTGGCACACGACCAGGCATCTTCCCTTCCCTCTCTCTGTTCCCTCAAGTCAGCAGGTGGGCCTCCCGGGCTCCATCTTGTTTTGATTTGTGTGTGGAATTTTTTTCTCAAAGAAAAAAAATGAAGACAAAATTTCCCATTAAATATATGCTATTCTCCTTTCCCCCATGTTGTTCTGTGGAGGTGTTTGGAGATAGAGAGAAAAAAAACACATTTATTTTCTTCCCCATCAAAGGGGCTTGGTATTTTTCCTGAAACGGGATGCTGGAAACACTTCATCAGTGAGGACTACTAGCCTGAGATCTGCTCATCTTCACATCAGGATGAATCAGCAGCAATTCCAGTGAGGTCACCAGGAGTGCTCTGGCAGGCAGCTCCCCTTGCCAGATGTGGGGTCAGCCCTGCCGAGCCAAACTCTTCCACACGACCAGCCAGGCCCACGCCCCATGCCAGGTCACAGAATGGCTGTAAATGGATGCAGGGCAAAGAAAACATAAACCTCTACCAACTTTCCTTGTGAAATAATCATTAAAGTGCTGGAACTCAAATGCTGGAGGGAGGAATTAGGGGACAAAGCCAGCGCCGGCAAAAAACCCTACCAACAAAAGTGTGTGATATTGGCCAGGATAAGAAAGAACCAGGGCAACATATATTATTTTGTTACTTACTTTCCCACACACTGATGTCTGATGTGTAATTCTCTCCTGTCATTTAGGTCACTGCTGGATTTAGCTCTGTGGGTTCGAACATTTAATTATTTTCGGCGATAGAACTATTCCATTTTCAAAACTGGTTTGAACAGTAGATTAGTTCTAGATTAAATAATTTAACTACAGATCAGTAGTAGGTGTTTGTTCTACATTAAGTTGGCATATCATTGGGCAGATATTACTTTTTAACATTTCAATACACTCAATAATTTATAGTACTACACTGTAAACTGGCTGAATAGCCATCACATTGGAACACTACAGCAAACACCTCCAAATTTAATCTCTTCTCCAAAAAGCCTTGTTCAGTCTTTTAAATGGTCAGCTACACAGAAAAAGGAAGGAATGTAACCACAAAGACTAAGAAAAGAAAGCTGCTTAACTCTGTGAGCATAAGCTCTCAGGTTGCTTGACCTTAAACAAATGCTATGCCTCGGTTTCTCCATCTCTATGTGACAGTGGCACCTAATTAATTGATTGTTATAAACACCATGCAGTTATTTATGAGATGCTTTTCAGCAAACAACTCGAGGCAGATATTTCAAATGACTTCTCAGAAAATCTCTTGACATGACCCTTAAATTCAAAGAACTATGTGCTTGCTTAGGTATTCTGTTAAATCCAGATTCATCCCATGCCTCAGTTTCCCCTACAGCTAAGTGCTGAAAATATGACCTCTCTACTTCACAGAAATCCAGGGAAAGCTAAGTCATTAACAAACACTTAATAATTGCAAATCCTTGGGCAGAAAGTCTTGGAGAATGCCTTAACATTAGATATGATGGATAATTGAGGCAGAAGAGACCCAAAGCCCACACCACGAGAAGCTTTGGGGTTCATCATATCAGAACCAAAAAGAACTGAAGTCAGTTTTGCACAGAGCAGCAGCAACTGGGAGCCATGAGGATGAGTTATGCTCCACTTTCAGGGGACAGAGAAGGGCTTCAGGCTGCTCCCTCCCATGCCATTTCTCATTCACAGTGAGAAGGGCAGGCTGCTTCTGCTCTTCTGTTCTGCTGGAAACAGGGGCACCACACAGACAGCTCCTTTCCAAAAGGAAATGCAAGAGTGAGAAGAAGAGATGGGTGGAGAAAGGATGAAGGAAGCATATTTTCAGCTTTCATCAAACTGAGAAGTGGCAAAATTACTTTCCAGAAAAGGAGAGATACGTAAACTAAATGGGCTGCTCAAATGCCATATTTAAGTTCAAGCAATCATACTATTAAGGGCCAGGAATGATCAGCTTGGGTTACAGAAGTGTGCAATTGGCCAGCTGCACTAAATATGGCCTTTACCTTCCTGCAGTGCTTAGGTGGGGACAAACCGAAATCAAAGCATTGGAGGTTAAGTTCTGAAAGAGACCAGAGCAACTTGTGATCCCTCTTATTATTGTTTTAAGGTCTGAAAGGCTGCACACAGAGGACTCATCCTTGGAGAAGCCAGAAGAGTGTACATTATGGAAATAAACTGGAAGCACAGTTAAAGGTTAGCACGACTTTTTCCCTCCAGTTCCCATCGATACGAATGAAGCCCGTTCTCACACTGGCAAAGGGGAAGAAAAGTTGAGTTTATGTCATCCTCCTTTCTCTAAATTCTCAGATTTGATGACTAACAGGCTACCATATTTCACTAAGAAAAAGGCCTGGTTTTTACTTAAAATCCCTAAAAGTATACAGAGAAAGTAATTTTCAAGGTCAGAGGGTTGTTTTGACATTTAAGAAATACTAAAACAGAATTTGGCTTTTAAATTTTTAAACCAGAACTATTTCCTGACCTGAGAGACAATCTGCCAAATTTCTAGCTGACCCCAGGCTCTTCAGACTAAACCTGAATTATTGGATAGACTGTGTTGTCTAGGTGCACACCTCTGATTTTAAAACTAAATTTTGATCAGCCCTAAAAGAACACAGTCCCTGAGACCCTTTATAGCAGTAGCATTCAGCCCTTGTCACAGTGACTGAAGAGGCTTTCTTTAATAACCGCTTTGGTAGAGTTTTTGCTTACTATTGGAGAATTCAATGGCTTAATATAACTAATAAAAAAATATAATTTCAGCACACAGAAACCAAAAACCTCCTTTTATTTTACACCAAGCCTTTGATCCTCCCACCAATCCTGTTGCAATACAAACCAATTTCATTTAATGTTACATCTGACGAGCCAGACTTCTGTGAGACTGCAAAACTCTCCTAAATCCCTGGGCAAACTGTAACTGGGCTGAGGGGAAGGTTCACAAATTCACAAATAGCATGTACATGCAGGTGGACCACGCAAACATAGGTAGCACAGCCTTGCTGTGCCAGCTCAACAAAACTTTGTGCATATATAGTATCAAAGGGTCATACTGTTGCTGAAGATGTGCAAGAGATTGCATTGCTCCTCCTTGCAGCCTCTTTCTCTCACAACCTGCCTGCCTCCCTCACTCACGTGTGCAAAGTGGGCTGTAAAATAGTAATTTTATTTTAAATGGAGGGGCTGTACTTTCTGCTTTGCCTCTCTCACCAGAACAGACAAACCAATTTTGCTGTTTCAATTAAGTAAGAGAAATGAAACTTTTAATTGAGTTTTCTCTCTACTTTTTTTTCAGTGTCAGTCTGAAAACTTTCAGCCAAAACAGGCAACACCTCAAGATGCAGTATGGCAAAGGCAGTTAAGCTGAAGAACAAAAACCTTATGGAGTGAAGTGGGAGCAAAGAGGATGCTGTGAAGTTACTGCTGCTTCCTAAATGCACCTATGCAATTTAAATTATGCCAGTTCTTGTATGGCCTATAATGGGAAATGCTTTCTAACACTGTTTACTAGATTTGTTTCTCCAACTTTAACCATAGTTGGTATGTAATTGTAATAAATCTTCTGTTTGTTGTTTGTTTGTTTGGTTGTTTTTTTTTGGTTTTTTTTTGTAAGTTCTGTTCATAATAGTTAGCAGGAAAGCAGAGAATTTGTCAACCTGCAACGCTGTTATATCCAACTGACCTGGGCATTACAGGATGTAACATTTTCTCTAGAAAAGGATTTGTCTTCAACAGACTACCCAACTTGCTGGCTTCTGCCTTTTGGTAGTTCTTCTCATCTTTTCTCTATGCAGTCATCTCAACATATCATCCCCTAGCCAACAAATATTTAAAATTCATACAATCTAAAAGATGACTCAGAAAGCAAGAACTGATGAGTTCTGACAAAAAGTTCCATGAACCTGGCACTTCCTGGTGCTTAGGATATTCACATAAGAGAAGGAGAGATACGCATAACAACACTGCTCAGCATTTGAATATTTTTAGGTATAAAACTCGCAAAACACTTAAACACAACAACGGAGAAGTTTTTGATCAGATAATTATTTATGAAGCTCAGGAAGTGATACTGCTAGCAAAATGAGAAGAGTGTCATTTCCTTCTAATGCCCAGTTAAAGGCTGGCTTAGGCTGTGATTCTGGTTTTGGCAGGAATACAAGGACAGCTTCTTGTGGGAGCCACTGCAACACTAGGCAGCTCAAAGTAGAAATGATAAAGGGAAAACAAAACTGAGGCCCTTCGTGAGCAAAATGGTCAACATATAGGGCACACAGCCAAAACTTTTGAAAAGCTGAGAAAAGACTGATGACACCTGCTTTTGCCAAGGGAATCTGTGGAGTTAGGTGCTCCTACCTGGCTAAATTCAAGTTTTTCCTCATGTAAATGCATAGTTTAGGTGCAGAGATTAAATGTAACCAAATCTAAGGCTACTGCAAATGTGCCTGCAAAGATTGCAATGTCCCATGATTACCATTTCTCAAGGAGCTCAGATCAACTGTGTTGAAAAGAGGAAACTATGTCCCACTGCAAATATCAATACCAAATTCTTAATCTGAGGTTGCTACTGGAAATCTGCTTAATCCACAAGGCAGCACTGAATCTTCGCTCCCAGAGTTGGTGATTCTGCCAAGTTAAAAAAATGAAAGCCATAAAAGCTTGTTTAATTGGGAAAGTAAGACAATGGCATCCTTAACATTAATAAGGAGTGGGCTTGTTAGGTTAAAAAAGCATCTCTACAAAACCTCTGCTAATATCCAAACTTCCAGAGGAATGGTATTCTGGTGAGCTGGGTCATGGTTGACACCACGAATATGAAATGGAGGTGCAGCAACAGGACATCAAGTGATTTCCCTGCCATTGGGAGGGATTTTTACAGCTGGGGTTAAAGTGAAAAATTCATGTTCTCGGTCCCATTAGTAAACCACAAGCTTATATTGCTTTTACTACAAACAGATTTCCCTTCACCATACTGTACTTTTCT
This sequence comes from Tichodroma muraria, assembly GCA_013390105.1. Lineage (NCBI taxonomy): Eukaryota > Metazoa > Chordata > Aves > Passeriformes > Sittidae > Tichodroma > Tichodroma muraria. The sequence goes on along the minus strand of WAAG01013803.1, from coordinate 31,507 downwards.
TCTTGCTGACTGCTCAGTGTGACCATCCAAAAACACTCCTATTTGTGTTATTTTTCACACACACCACCCTGAAAAAAAATTCAGTATGAAAGTGGAGCAGTTTCCTCCAATACAGTTCAACATCCAAACTAAGCAGCAGTAAAATCATATTTTTCAGTGACTGAGGTTTCAAACAGTAAAGTGATTGTTAGAGAGTTATAGACTGAACCATGCACTGAAAAAGACCCCAGAAGAGGTGACAGCTCTCTCACCTTGACAGTCCTCGAGAACAGGGGAGAAGGAGTAGTGTATGCACCCTTGAAATGGGGGTGATACTTGAATGCAGTCAAGCTTCACAATCACAGTAGCCAGAATTTGGCAGACTTTGCCTTTGGGCATGAAGTGTGGAGACAGAAAGAAGGGAGCTGGGTACCTGAGCCCAGCCCATGTGTGTGAGAGAGGCTCTTCACCTACAAGCTGGGTGTGCCTGAAGCAGGAGTCAGAGGGAGAGAGAAGCCAGGAGCTCCCTGGTGCCAAGTGCGCTCCCACACTGCCAAGCTGAGCAATCCGAAGGCACGGGTGCTAAATGTGGTCTTCTCTTTCTGTGCAGAGTCTGGCAAACCCTCTACCTTTCTCTATGTCTTTGTTTTCCTGTCTGAGATATTCCAATGAAATATAAACATTAATATTTGATTAGCGCTTAGCTACAAAGCTTAATTCCTTAAAGTCTAGTACAGATCTTTGAAATCCTTGAAAAACTATATAAATATGAATCCTTTTTAGTTTTATAGCATTACATTAATGACTGTACAGTGGAAGTTGATGAATTAAATAATCTCTGTCTATATTTGCTCATACCTTTGTGAAACTGTTACCTTTTCAGCTGCTATTTCTCATGCCTTGTCTCAATCCAGAAATGTCATTTTCGGTAAAGTTTTGCAAAAACCCATTCAGCTGCTTTTGAGTCATCCAAGTATGTAAAAAACAGTTTCCAGCTGTTAAGTTTTCCATAAGCCTTTTTTTCTCAAACATGCTTGTATAATTATAACACAGCTTTGTTTTAAAACATCAAACTTGACACGTACATAGTCCTGAAAGAGAAGGAGCAGCACCGACATGTCTCAAACCATTTGGTTTAGGAATAAGGTTTTTACCATTTTAAAATATCTTTATTTTCTTAAATATTCTTCCAGACACTGAGGTACACTTTTCTAACTATAGACAGACAATTGTATAAATGACCAGTAAAAAAAGAAAAAAAAAAAAGTGATTTAAAAGAAGATACTATTCTTGTAATCTGTGACTGAGCTGTAGCAGGAAGACCAGGGGATAGTTTTAATTACTGCATATTTGCATTTTGGTATAGAATGGCATCAAATCAGACTGGAGGTGATTTCTCACTTATATTCAGCCTAGATAGAAATGCACTGACCAGATACCAAGCAGTGAAGAATCACCCTTTTCACACAATCACAGACTGGGTAGGTTAGAGGGGGCCACCTGGTCCAACTTCCCTGCTCAAGCAGGGTCATCCCCGAGCACATGGCACAGAGCTGTGTCTAGGTAGGTTTGGAACATCTCCAGTGAGGGACACTCCACAGCTCCTCTGGGCAACCCGTTCCAGTGCACGGTCACCTCCACAGTAAAGAAGTTGTTCCTCGTGTTCAGGTGGAGCTTCCTGTGCATCAATTTCTGCCTGTTGTCTCTTGTCCCATTGCTCGGCACCACCGAGCAGAGCCTGGATCCATCCCCCTGACACCCTCCCTTCAGATACTGACAGACATCGGTGAGATCCCCTCTCAGTCATCTCTTCTGGAGGCTGAACAGGCCCAGCTCCCTCAGCCTTTCCTAAGAGGGATGCTCCGGCCCCTTAAGCATCTTTGTCATTCTCTGCTGCACCGGCTCCAGGGGCTCCATATCCCTCCTGTACTGAGGAGCCCAGAACTGGACAGAGCACTCCAGATGTGGCCTCACCAGGGCAGAGTAGAGGGGCAGGATCCCTCCCTTGACCTGCTGGCAATGCTCTTCCCAATGCACCCCAGGACACCACTGGTCTTCACAAGGACACACTCCTGTTCTTATATACCTTTACAAGATTCCTCCTCAGCCGTCTCTTCCCAAGGCTGAATAGGCCCAGTTCCCTCAACCTTTCCACATAAGAGGGATGCTCCAGTCCACTAATCATCATTCGATCCCACTTCATTTAATCTGGAATATTTCAGGTTCTGATGTCTTAGGGAAGTAAGTGTTGGTTTTGAGAATATTAATGATGGCTGGAACAGCAGCTGCAGTCTGAGGGATTATTGGATTACATGGGTTTCACTCTCAGAACTGTTTTTTTAATACGACAATATAAAGGCATATGCAGCTTTTGTGCCTTGCATGAACTACTGGCCTCAGCATGAACTCTTCTGTCAGACTGGAGGAATTCTTTCTGAAGATGAAAAAATAAAGTCACTGCATGTGTAGGTTTTTATATGGGTCTCAACTGTGATGATCTGTATAGACAACAAGAGACTCCACAGTCGTTTCTTATTCAAAGTAAATAGCAGTATCTCCTGCTCCTGCCTTTCCTGGGACATATCCTCTTACCACGCAGGTGTGAGTCCACAGAAACCACCAATGTCAGTGACATGACAGTGAATCTTCCAGCCTGACTCGTCTGGAAGCAGAAGATACAGCTCTGGCAAATGCGTGCGTGCACACACTCTTTCTTACCTTACACTACTTGTGCCTCTACCAGTACACCTATAAATTAGTTGCATGTCCACTACTTGGAGAGGTTTCCTGGATGTGCTTCCAACCACATCAAACATACAAGCAGTGCTCAACAAACAAATGTCACTGGAATACAGTTACAGGGAAAAACCCTCAAGCAGTTCCTCTCTGTTGCCCTGTGTTCTCTCTGTACCGTGTGCCTTGGAAAGCCAAGGGATCAGTAAGAGACCCTATCATAAGCAAGGGGCAGAGATTGCTCTGGGAACTTTCACTCTAAATTCCCTGAGTTGAGGCAGATTAACACAGCAGTCGTCACATGCATTTGTGTACTTTTTTGTGCATACAGAACATGGTCCAGGCAAATGTATTGTTCCTAAAGGAAAAGATACACTACTGGGTGAATAGGTGTCTGTGCACATTTTGGCAGCTCTAAGTTACATCATTCAGTTCTAATCAATACTACTGGATTTTGAAACCCATCAGTATAACAATGAAGTGGAAAAAGCCTTAGAAACAGTCCAAAGAAACTCCAAGTTACGTTGTATGCTCTACTGTTCTGAGTTTCGGTGTTGAGACAAAAGACGAGCAAGAGTTTGCCATTTGCTGGTTGTTAATAATCGAGAGATCTGCCAGACACGCTCTTTGAGGGCTCTGTCTGTCTGGACCAGGTAGATGCTGCAACACACAAAGAGCTTCACACACAGAGGAAGAAAGAGTGTTCATGGACAATGATGCAGCGTTCTTAATTAAGATTTTCATTACTGATACATACATTAAGGTTTTTCTAATGCAAGTGCCCAAGCACTCTAATGTGCAGGTAGATGTCTCTGATTCTATCTCTAGAAACCCTTTTGCACATCATTGCGAACATTCACCAGCCAAGGCTCAAAATCAGCCCACCTGCCCTTTGCTATAATGACAATGAAAAATAAAAAATGATGTTTTACTTGTCTGCCAGACGAGAACTTAGTTTTTTGCAGTCATGAGAATGAATAGGCTTTTGCAAGGCTGCACTACAGCATATTGAAACTGATTCTGATCTCACTTACACCTGTTTGATGTCGATGTAACATCAGGAGCTTCAATAGCATGAGTGCAGCAAATGTTGAAGGAAAAAATAATGGAAAAGACATATAAGTAAACGGAAAATGGGATGAAACAAAACACGAGTTTGCCAAAGGTAGTTTGTAGTAGAGTAACCTGATAACTTTCTTTGATAAAATAGCTGATTATCCAGACAAAGGAAATGCAGTAAATTTAATTTATCAGTAGAGCATTTGATACAGTATCACAAGGGAAATTATGAGTTTAGATCAAGATTTGCAAAAGGACTGTAAGGTAAGCAACTGCTTACCTGAAGGGGAGATTGAGCAGTGGTGAAGAAAGAATTATTGGGCAAGGTGAAGACTGTATTTCCACAATTGTTTAGTTAAATAAAATAGCCTTTTCTAGTTAATAAGATTTGGGTGGAGCAGGTAATATTTCTTTACAAGGCCCCTCAAAGAGAGGGGCCACAGATTAAGAAAAAGTGAGGGCATGCTAGAAAAGGATCAATCAACGCCAATAAATTGCTCATTAACAATATTTAGTTCTCATTCACCTGTAATGTTCAAGTGTTATTTCTCTGTCTCAGTTCATTGGGATGTTCACAGATGCTACAACTCTCTCAGCAGTTTACTTGTACAATTTGATAAAATAAACTAGTTCACTTTCGTGCTTTAATAATATTCTTATTCCCAGAACAGGATGCCCATTCACCTACAAAATCTTGCTGAATGCCTTTGGATGCTGGACCCTGCCTCCCAAGAAAACTCTGCTGGAGTAAGATGTGGAGGACAAACACTTGGGGATCAGAAGCACTTACAAGAGCATTGCTTCTCCCTGAACACACTATGTGCTTTTCTAGATCCAGTCAGGCTATAACACTTTGTAAATTTCTGCAATAGGAAAAACTGGGCTGCCCACTAGGAGGGTGGCAATGTTGGCTTCACCTTCCATCCACAAGCCAGGATGGAAGGTGAAGCCATTGCCACAGTATCAATGTGAGATTAAATTGCAGGCTCCACAATAAAAGGTCTGCCAAAAGATTTTCAACAAGTTAAGAAAAACCAGAATTTTTGACAATCTTCCCTGAGGCACGTCTCAGTCTGCAGGTACCTTTGCAATTTTAAAATTGCTACCTTTCCATTAAAGTTCACTGGAAGAGAAGCTGCATTTTTGCTTTAGCTTCCTCTGGCAGAATTTAAGTATTTAATGTCATGACTGGACCATGTGTTAAGCATGCACAAACATTCACACAAGAAATTTGCCCTACACCCCAAAACATGAAAGATTTTTTAAATGCAAAAATTGAAAAACAGTGTCTGAAAACCTTCATTCTTCTGGTTATATGAGCCGGTTATATGCCGCTCACACATAGTAGTTCTCCTTCACAACCTTCAGTGAATATTGCAGAGCATCCAGAATGTTACACATTATTTTTTGTCTTTTATGTAGAAGTGGATTTACTGCAAAAATTGAAAAGCAATTAATCTCTTTACAGACATCCAGGATAAGAGAACACGGACAAATATGAAATTTAAATACACACCCAGATCCAAATGTTGCAACTGATCCTTACTTTGGTGATTGGGTGAAGCACGAATACTTCTAAATTGCATGCTATTTGAAGTTGGGATTTCAATTTTGTCCTTGAAAATTCAAGCTGTTTAGAGTATGCTTAAGAAACTAAAACATTAGAAAACTTCATTCAGAAAACTGATACAGCTATTCTATTAAACTTAAAACTCAGTACAATGAAATGGGAGAGAGCAAGATCTATTCAGATCCAAAAGCATTTGCTTTTGGTGGCGTGCAAAAATCTAATATTTTGGGCATGCAAACACATGACATGAAAATATTAGCTGGGGGGCTGAATTTGTGAACTATATGCAACATGGTATTATCCAAAATGATGGAAAGCTTCGGCAGTGAACAAGAACTTCAGAGGAAAGAATCATTATTTCTCAATACACTGTGATCTTTTATGTCTAAAGAGTCCCCATTCCCACCAAGAGGCAAAACAGCCTTCATGAAGCTTGGCCTGAAGACCACTCTCATGTGTTTTGACATGTGCACCTGTGTAATGGCACACAAGCGAGCTAAATGGCAGATGATTTGCTTCTTTTTTAAGTGGGAGTGGCGGAGAGGAAAAGGAGATGGAGGAAATCCTCTTACAAGCTCATTTTCCATTGTGGTCTCTCTCACACAGGACATTCAGCACGAACATGGGCACATGGGCAGGCATTTGGGCCTCCCCGAGTATTCATATCTTGGTGCCAGCTTCAATAGACAAATCTACAATGTCTTGATCGAAAGGTGACTTCTGGGAAACATCCTATACTTCTGGATGTTGCGTTTTATAACAACCACTCCTCCAGCACAACTTGTTCTTGGTATCAGTTTTATCCCATATCTGGTGTACATGTTTGATGGAGGCAAACGTACAACATGATGCCAAAGCAGGGTGCATCAAAGAGGATTTCTGCACTAGGAGAAGGACTCACAATAAAGCTCAGAAAAGAAAAAGACATTTGGTGATATAGCTGTAAAATAGCAATGTGCTTGCCAAAGTTGGAAGATAGTTTACCGTAACTATGAAGGGAATATTCTGAAAAACTCCGTCACACTCTGTAGTTGTTACCATTTTGTACAGTGATTTCAACCTAATAAACTGGTTTGTCTCAATATTTTGATGGTCGGCATTCAAACTGCTGTAGGAAATGCTGCTACTGGTCTTTTCCATCCAAATATATTAAATTATGCCAGTGTGGGGTAAAAGCGCATTGAACAACTCCATTTTCTCTCTGTCTCCTTCTTTTTTCTAGTTAAACCTAAAATACTATGCTCCTACAACTGTCTAGTTAAAGTCCATTACTTTTTCTGTTGTGCTCTGTAATATTTAAAAAAAGCTAACACTCAATACATTACATTACACTAAGTAAATGAAAAATAACTCAGAACAAAGAGATTGCTAGTATGCATAATGGCAGAAAGGTGTGACATTTGCAGCTGTCACGCTGGCCAGGCTTGAGTTCAATCTCATCCAGCACCAGTGGATATACTGCAGGTATTGCAATCAGAAGGCAGGTTGCACACATGCCTCTATTGTAATCCACACATCTTCACAGCAATGTGCAACCTTTACTACTTGCTAAACAATTTGAATGTCAACACTTAAACTAATGCTTGAATGAAAAACTGGGATCAAATTTTGCCCCTTTTTGTAAATCTGGCTAGGTCTTGAGTTTTCTGGATATTTGATCTATTTTTATGACAGATGTTTTAAAACAAATCTCTGAACTTTGACAGATTTGTTTTAAATGATGAGGGTTTTTTCCATGCACATCTATTGCTTCAGTTTATTTGATGGCTACATCTTCAGATAAAGAATAAAGCATAAAATTGTGGCACTGCTCAAGGAACATCCATCCCAAGGTGTACTCTCAGTTATATGGTTTCATTTCTATAAATACACCAGAGTAGAATTTCAGCTCTGCTGCCATTTTTGAGGCTGCTTCACCATTTCTCTCATTTGCTTCTGCCCATATTGTTTTCTTTTTTGGAACATTCTCTTCCTTTGGGAAGAGAATAATAGCTGGGGAAAAAGTATTCCTTTCCTGTCTCAGATTGCCGTTGAGGTGACTGTTCCCTTCCTAAGCCTCCTTATTTTCAGAAGCAGATCAACCAATTCTTCTGGATAATTTGCATGTCTATTTATTACAGTAATTATGATAATTCTTGAAAAATGCTAACTCTTGAAAGCTGTTGTAAACATAAGGCTTATTATATGTAGACTTTGGCATTTTGCAAATGTTCATTTCTGATTCATGAATAAGCTTGACCTGGAGGTTATTATCCTCTCCTCAAGTAAGGGAGAGCTTCTTAAGAAACCTGAGAAGAGAAAAGATGCCTCCTCCCTGTTCCTGATGTAGCAATCACTGCTGTTGCTCCTCACCTGCAAAACAACACTAAGCACAGAACCAGGTAAAGGGATTCAGAGGGGGCTAATTAGTTGCTATTTCATGATAATGGTTCAGAGTGGTAACAGATGACAGTTTGGTGGTGAACAAGTACCAAAGCAGGGACACACACATACATATCAAAGACTATTTGAGCATCATCACGTCTGATAAAGTCAATAAGAATTCTCAGAAACTGGCTACTGGCAGGCTGGAATACTGCTGGGTGTCTTTTGACATACAAATCACTGACCATATGATGGATGGTTCTCATAACTATGATGAGATCAGTAAGATGCCTCTCAGCTTCCCTTAGGTCATCATTAC
>WAAG01013803.1:246-17944 GCA_013390105.1 Tichodroma muraria | reverse complement strand
AAGCTGCAAACTAGAATCCAGCAAAATCACCAGAACTGAAACACTGTATTTTTTAAAATTATGGCAACTAGTCTGGACACTTGATTACCAGTTTTGTTCAAAAGAAAATATATGAAAACAAAACTTTCCTTGCAAAGTACTAGGAAAACAAGATGTGTCTGAGGAAGCTATGACTCATTCCAGGTTAGATAACTGCAGAACACAGGGAGAGAAATGGGTCAAATTCTGTTCTCACTGCCCTGTGCAATTATGCTGACTTAATTGAAACCATGAGCAGAACCTGAACCATTAAAATGCTGGGGTGAAACTTCTTATCATATGGCACTGTTGGTCACTAGAGACATTTAACCTAATTACATTAGATTAACACAGTAGATTTCTTCAAGATATATTATTATATAACAACATAAGAAGATGAAGAAAGCTGACCATTTTCCCCATGTCTCTGTTAGACTAGTTACCTGTCTCTGTTTATGTCACTTGTTTTCAACCCACTATGGCTCTGTCTGGTGGAATGGGCAAATGGAATCCCCGATCATTTTTTTTAATATTGAATTCCTAGTGTTAATGAATCATTATTACTTGGAAGATATTTTGGCCATTGAACAGATTAGCCAAGGGCTAATCTTAAACCCATCCTTGCTTCATTGTGGTCAGAATCTTTCTGTTTCTCTTTCTTTGCTACATGAAGAAATTTCATTTAAATCACAAAAAACTAAGAGACAAGCAAGGGCTACATGTTTACTCCTATTTAGGAATTAGACATGTTTATGTCTGTTTAGGAATCTAGTCCCTCCGAGTTTAATGAGAATAAAGTACCTAAACCCTGAAGAATTTCTATTTATGGGAAGTTAAAATGGTGAAAAATCAGTGGTATGAGTTACATTATATAAGCAGATAATAGATTTATGAGGCTAACTACAATTCTCAAAAGTGACTGAAGCATTCATGTTGAAGTCCATTGGAAGTCAGTAAAATTTTGGCTGTAAACCATGATGAAATATATTACCTTTGTTAGCTTAAACATTGCTTCCTTTCAACAACACTAACATCTTAGGTGCCAAAGTCATTTCTGCAACTGGCTTTCAGTTGCTTTTTACACTTTATTCAGTAAGTGGCTTGAGTTAACCTGCTTCAAATGCCTTCTTAGCAGTAAATTGGGACAGCGATTCTGCTCCATTTTTGCAAAGTGATTTAGGATCTCTCTGATGTAATGCACTACACCAAGGTGAGCCATGCTAGTCCTTTAGCCCCAGACTGGGAAGAAGTAGGCTTGAAGGACTGACAACAAATTTAGACACTCCTAAAATGACTGTTCTTGCCTCAAAGCATTTTCACCCTTTAGTGATATGGAACCAGTGAGGGGCACAGCTTTATCATGTATGGTATACTCGGGGAATTGGATCTAAGATCCAGAGTTTTGCCTCTCCTCCCATTCTGTGTGCACTACACCTGCTCGGTATGAAAACTAGAATTTAATCCCAGTGGAAGATAAAGCAAATCATTTAATAAAGAATTCCTCAGTTCAGAGGGGGCCAAACGGAGCCAGTGCCATGCTGGGGGGAAAGGTCAGACTGGGCTGAAATTCAGGGGAGCCCTTTAAATGATCTGAGGGGGCAAAGAGACTGCACTGCATCTCTGACACAGCAGAGACAGATTACAGCAAAATTAAATTGAGGATTTTAGTGGATATAATTGTTGTTTTTATATATTAATGAATAACAATAATACGTGATTCTAAACTGAATACCAGGTTTGACATTTAATCTGAGTGCTTATACCATCCATAAATGTTCATAAACGTCACACGACCCCTACCCTTTGATTGAATTACAATCTAGTATGCAATTTAGGAAACACGGATTAATCTACATAGATTTATATTTCTGCAGGTTACACAGTTATTTGTTGATTTATACCCTTTTCCCCTAAGTGTCCTTTCCATTGAGAATCCAGGAACACACATGCAAATCTTTAATAGGAGAGCAGCTCAAAATCTGGTGACTAGCAGCAGATGGAAACTTGGTTCAGTGAAATCTATACTAATTATCATCTGCTTTTTGAAGTCACCTCTGCTAATGGCCAGCAAAATCTTAGCCCCTGTGATATCTTCTATTACCTTCACATTACTTGTTACCACAGCCAGCAGTCACCTAACATGTTTCTTGGCAATGCTGCGCAATTAAATCGCCTTTCAATCAGCTTGCTGAGGAATCCAGAGATGGAAACTGCTTTAATATTAGGAGTTAATTACAAGAATGCAGAGGAAGGCAGTCAAATGTTATGTTAGCGTACCAGAAATATGACAACACCTTAGCCACAGATGTCACATGCGAGGTAAGGGGCCACATCAGAAAAAGCAACATGGCAAGGTAGAGAGGAAAATGACCTTCAAGTTTTCCCTTTCTTTTTTCTCCCTGTGGTCATGCTACTTGAAGGGACCACCTCCTTTAGCAGTCAAAATATCTGGAATTTCAGTGACCTGTATCACTGAAGGCTTCACTACACAACGGTTTCTGCTTGGGGACTGATAATGACACCCGCTCAAGCAGTGTGCCACAGCACAGACACGGTCCAAAAGGCACATCAGAGAAAAAGCAGTTCAGCAGATCTTGACCCGTGCACAGGCCCAATCCTGCTCCTTTTGAAATCAAGCAAGCCTTTGCAAAGGGATAATAGGGCACATTACTTTTCTTCCTCCGCATCTTCACCTCTGTGTGCCTACCACAAGAGGAAGCTCCACAGCCCAGCCCTTGTCCTCATGGACTCCTTCATTCACACAAGACTGAGGAGAAGGGCTGGCTACTTTCTGTTTAATAAGACAGGAAATGAACGTCACTCAGTCGAGCAAGTGCTTGGAAAGGGATGAACTGAGGAGGTGGTTTTACATCTGACAGCTTATTGCAGGGAGGGAGAAAGCTCATACAGGAGAGGACACTGCAAATACAGCTTGAGAGCCAGTTATATGGCCATGTATAAACCCTTAGCCTCCAATACTGGAGAATCAAAATAAAATGAACTTCAGGAAAGGCCAAGAAGTTTTTCTGTCTACATTAGAATTAACACATATCTGTATGCATTGCCACATGTATATATATTTTCGTTGTATCATGACAGAATTTGACAAAAAGTCTACTCAGCTACAGCCGCATATGCTCTTTTTAATGAAATAAACAGTAGTTTATTTCATTAAAAATTTAAAAGTTTAAAAATCCACTGTAGAGAATGCAGTGATGAATTGACAACAATTTTGAATCAAAAATTATTGATAATCTTTCCATCACTCATTTTCCAAAGACAGAGTTTGTACAGAAGCTACAGCCCACCAAAGATAATAGAAAAGGTAACTGACTGTTTCCTCGCTCAAATTTGAAGACAGAATGCCTTGCAGTCTATCTTAACACATACTGTGAAATAATTATGACACAGCTCAAGCTAACATTTTCTTTCACTAGTGTATTTAATGTCAGTAGTGTATTTAATATCATTGTTAAATTTGGGTTGTTAAATGTAGTAAAAGGAGACTTTTAAAATTTCTTTTGTAATTAAGAATGGTTAAAACTTTACCCTTGTCTTTTTCACATTGAGAAACATGTACTGGGAAAAGTCGGCTTTAAATGAGCATTACGCATGCACACACACAAAAATGCTTTTATAAGCCAGAACACTTCACGGACCCACAGCTAGAAAACACAAAAGAAAAACCTTGATGGAATGGATTTTTCAGCACACTCTGCTTGCCAGGAAGGCTGGATAATATGTTTTGATAAGACAAAACAAATTAATCCAATCCAAATTTGGACTTTCATGTATATGTAAGCTAATTCAAAAAGACATCAAGCTGACTCATTCCACAGGTAACTCAGCCCAAAATAAGTCCTAACAGCTGTTCTCAGTGAAAACAATGAGACAGATGAAATAAGAACAGTAATCTCTTGCATCTGCAAACTGAACTCTAATTAACATCCATTGGAGGTCTCTTGCTCCCTAAGAAGAACTTCAGTCAAGAAAAGTCTCTATACAAAGCACCTCGGAGGAAAACATCTTTAAAAGAAGAGCAGGAGAGTTCTCTGGAAACAAGAGCACATTCCAGCTTCAGCAGCAGCTGCTTTAAGGGGCTCAGGGTGAGGGCAAAGCTACCAAAAAGTGAGGAAGAGGAAAGGTTAAATATATTCTTGTTCTATAATGTAAATGTAGCATTTTGAGCATGCATCTTGACTTAAAAGATGGCCTGGAATAGTGCTACTTTTATCCTTGTGTAACTGTAAGCACTGGGTACATCTTTGAGGGATTTGTTCCAGTAAGTGAAACCAGGGCATTTTGTTGGCAGGTGCTTGGCGGGCGCAGCCTCCAGCTCAGCCCGCTGGCTGAAGGAGCCGCCCAGCAGCACCTCCCAGAGCCACAGCCCTGCCCTGCTCCCGCTGCCCACCACCACCCTGGACAAGGAGGTCACTGCTAGGGGACTAATTCTGGGAACAGAGTACCTGGGAAGGTGTGGCCACTGCCAAAATAACTCCCAACGCCCACTTCTGACTGCCCAAGGGCGCTGTGCTGTAGGCCAGCTTCACTGCTCTGGCGGCAGCTGCTGCCTGCTCCTGCCTGTAATCTTTCCCAGGCTCCTGATCCCCTTCTCCGTCACTGTGTGGCTGTGTGTGCTCCCATCAAGAGACCGTGAAGGAGCAAAGATGGCACTGGAAAAGTAATGGTTGCATTGAGGCTGGGTTGTTCCCACCCAGCACACAGCCTGCTCCCTGCTCACTCTTGCAAAAGAGAGAAAAGAGAAGTCAGCCAGATGAGTTCTCTTTATGGTCCAGAAGCAATTTGGGCATTTCCATTTTATAAAATATTTGATGTTGGTTTCTCTTGGCACTTAGTACTCAGCTTTGAAACCTTAAACAGAAAACATATCTACCTAACTATACAAGGATATATACCTAAAGGTTCTGTCTGCCTTTCAGACCTTCAAAATTCTGTCTTGGCTCTGATTATGCATGTAGGTGAATTTTCTGTTCTGAGGGAGTGTGGTTGAAGTGACAGCTCACAAGTTGGTTTTGTTGTGTTACACCATAGCCAAACCAAGTTATGCTCTCCTTATTGCAAGGTGGGTAAGCAACAAAGCATCTTTGCTTCCCTGCTTGGAGGTTTCCAGTCCTAGCACATGGTGCCTGTTCCATACACCCTCTCAAGTACCTGTCCCGAATTCTGCAGTTCCAAAACTGGACTGCACAGCATGAGAAAATACAATCAAGTAATACTAAATTATTTAGGCAGATGACACTTGAGTAACCAAAAACATTAAACTGAGAAAGTAAGGTACTAGGAACTAAATGCATCTTTATTAATAATAGCAATTAGTGAAGTTACTATTAATAAGGAGGTAATTGCTATAAAATCTAGTGATACATACAAATAGACTACTAATGTGAGGAAGTGACCCTGAAAAATGAGTTTAAGTTACTGGCTGGGAGCTTTCTATTGCTAATTATTATTTGCTTTCTGTGTATTAATGTTCCTCCATCGTGAACCGATAAATCCAGTGGTGTTGCGACCACTTCTCTAAATGGTGTCTTTGGATCATATGTGTTCCCAAGAGCCATGACACTCCACTGTACGTAATTTATTTCCACAGTGAGACGTGTTGACTTCCGTAATATTTAGTTCATTTTAACATCTGACTAACATTCAATTTGGGACATAAGTACTCTGATATATCATTTTCCTCTGGTGGCACTGCAGAGCAGAACTAAAGGGCACTGGCTGAGTGTCCGAGTACTGCAATATCTGGAGAAGAGGTTGGGCTGGAGTGGGGAACACTGCTAAGCCTGAGCTGCAAGGGGACTGGAGGGCTGTGCAGGGATGTGAGGGTCTGCATCGTTCATGGCTGGTGGGGCACAAAGGGTACAAGCAAAGTTCTGGCAAGCCCCAGGCTGGGGTTACACTGGACTTCAAAAAATCCAGCTTGCTCTCTTTGCTGAGAGCTACATGGTTTAGGACTTGACTATGAGGGCTTTTGTTAAATCAGGAGCAAAGTGGCAGCAAGATCATTATGGAAAAGTGTGAGCATCTCAGATCCATTGCCACAATCATTTAAAGAAACTGTCAGGGTGTTTTCTGGACTGCCTATCCATAAAGAAATCACAACCTGACTCTAGGAAGACCTATAGGAATATCTAAACCTGACAGATACCATAGGCAAGAGCAGCAAATCCTTGGAAGATAAGAGAGCATATGGCTTGTGCTCAATTTTTTAAAATTTGTACTGCTTCGAACATGAGCTGTGCTCTTGGGAGAGTACACAACACTTGGAACAAGACTAAAAGCATTACAGAAGGATTTCACTTGCCTTTAAACCCCTGCAGACACACTGAAGTCACCAGGGTCATGCAGCTGTACCTCTGTAGGCAGTGTTAAGCCCTCGGCATCTACAAAGGTTAAGCATGTGTTTCTTCCAAGTTTTCCAGGAGAACCAATTGTTTTTTCCTACAAGTCCATAATCAGTACTCTGGAATTTATCTGTTTCTTCTCACTTTATGCCTATTAAAATAAATCAAAACTACCGTATAAAGTTCCACTAAAATGGCTTCTGGGAACAATACTCTCCTTTTCATATTTGGTATGAGAACAGCGTATTCTGTAGCATGCTGTTGCTTCTGTGATGTGTGCCCTGAAAACTGAATTTCAGGGCAACCAAACTTTTCAATCCCCTTTTTTATGGGGATGAGTGGCTGAAGTGTCAAGAATGCCATCTCTTACTACAGAATCTGATCCCTCTTATCACCAAACATGATGTTGTTTTATAGGAACCTGCTCCTAGTTCTAAGTTTTACTGCCGATATATTCAAACCACTTCCCCTCTTGAATCCCTATTATATCAGCTTAACTTCGATATGCCTCCCTACCTGACCCTCACCACCAAGGTGATGCTGTAGGGAGTTTAAATTGTGCAACAGCAGAGCAGCTTAGATGGAATTCTTCACCAACTCTTCTAGCTTAACTGGAGCATCCATTTGATAATACAGATAGAGGACGAGACAGGGTAGTGGGTCGAATCAAATTATTGCAAGATGTAATTGAAGGGAAAAGTCAGACATAATATAAAAGAAGTCACACTGCAAGTACCTAGCACCTTCTCTAGTAGGACTTAGCTTAGAAGTGACATTCTCGTTCCAGTCCTGAACTTCCTCTCCTGCACAACCAAAACATCTCGGGCTATCCCAGCCTGGTAATTTCATTTGCTGACCCAGTGAATAAGTAGAAATAATAGTTATAACTGAATTGTGGGATACGTTTCACAAAAGTCTGAACTATTTCTCGGATTGTCCAAGCTTCCCAGTTTTTTCCAACACAGTACAGCTTATCCATATCTGTACAGCTCATCCAGAGAGCAACGAATGTGACTTAAAACTGTGGAGTTCTATATACATAATCTCAGGAGCTTTATTTGTAAAAAATCCCAAACAAACTCCCAACAAGCTGAACATCACCTTCTGCTTTATAGGGGTATTTCTCCTTATTCCCCATTTATGGAGTGAAAAAAGGAAAGAAGAGAAAGCCAAACTGATCTTGAAGCTGATCAATACTAAGGCAAGACTATGACATGAACTCACATCTTTTGATGCCCAAACCAGATTTAGAATGGTTTAAATGCCAGATTTAGAACCTGTATCACATCAAATGAGAAGAAAAATCCTCACAGAAACCTGAAAAGCTAGCTGCATGCTCCTTTCTGAGAAGAAAATCTCTTTGATTGCCGAAGCCCAAACAAAACAGCAGCCACCATGATTTTACGAAGTCTCTTAGTGGTGAGACATGGTTTATGCTACTCTTACAGCTCTCCTGCAAAGCTAAGTGTCCATTTCACAAAGACGAAACCAAAACCAAACAACTCCAAGGACTCATCCAAATTCAGTTTACACAGTTCACTGCATCCATTTGGTCCAGAAATGTAAAACCCTCTTTAAGGGCTGGATTTAAATATAATCATTACACCATTTTCCCAGTTATCTAAAAATGCAATAGCTTACCATGACTAAATAGATATTTACAGGTGAGCTAGTTTAAGAAGCAGCGTAATGAACAAGCTTTCTACTCTAAGAGCATGCCACTTTTATAGATGGACCCCGTCTCATGAGTGACTGCAGAGTTATACTCAGGGTTAGTTTGGGAGATGTGTTGGTGGGGGAGGAAAGACTCAGATCCAATGGATACTGTATAGCATGAGAGCAATGCTACTTTTATTTTGCAACCCATTATTTTCATATGAACATGAATCAGAGAGATAAACTATGCCAATTTCTTCATAACTGACTTGTTACAGGATATTGTTTGAGTCTTCACTAATGACTCCTTGAGGTTGGATATTACTGTGATTAGGAGTTGGGAGGATAGAGGTCTGAGACCTTTCAAAGGAAACATTTTGTTCAGAACTATTACAAGAAAATAAAGTCAGCATTACAGTAACTTTAACAACCCAACCAGGATAATGGTCTGTTCATGTAGACAGTGCTTTTGCTATTTTAAATGAGGGAGATAAAGTTCATGTAAGATGGGAACCTGAGATATACAGCTATTCAGTCTGGGGGTTCAGAAATCTGTTAGCTTGACAAATATGAGTATCTGTGGAAATGCCCTGGACAAGGAAGGAAGGTGAAGTCATTAGCAGTTGGGGGAGGGGAAAAAAAAAGGCACCTAAACATTTTCTTTTTGTTTGTGGCACAGATAAATGTATTAATGAATCTGAGATGCTTCAATGCCCTTGGAAGCCTACTGAGATAGATTTTGGGCTTATGGTAAAGCAGGCTGTAGGCAATGCTATTCTGCACTGAAAATTATCCCAGAAAGTCTGGTGGCTGTGCCCATCACTGAGGTTGGCATAAAATGTTCTAATGGCTTTACTGAGAGTGAAATAAAGAAGTAGCTCTACATCATGTTCATTTTCAGCAAAGGCAGACAAAAAGCATTCCTTGAGGACAAACACAGGTTTTGTGGAATCTGATTCCCCTCCAGGCTACTATCTGCTTTAGCCACAAAATCTTGAGTTTCTTTATTGCCAAAAACTGATATTAAAATAACTCACTTAGAAAGTATGCTGTGAGAGAATGCATTTTAAAATAAAGCATCCTTTTCTTTCATTATCAGCTCTATCATTTCTCAGCTCCAGCTTTAATCCCCACCATCTAGCACTTGCCAGTATGGCAGGATCAGAATTACCAGTGTTTGTCCAGACTCCTTTAAAACCTCCAATAGTGCAAGGTATCTGGCAGAGGTATCACCAGTCTGTGGTGAACCTTCACTGGAGGATTTTGAGTAAACCATCTATTTGAGAGAAACTAGAGAGTTTTGTCATTAAAAGCACCCAACTATTCCCATTTCAGTGCAAGAGGAATGGTAAAAAATACTGAGAAATGTCTTATGTGTTCAGAGCTTTTTAATGCAAACATATGAACAGTCCAACCAACACACTTAAGAGCTAAGACCATGTCTCTATCCTAAAAGAGCTTTAAAGAAAACTTAAGGACTACATCACAGAGAAGACTCATTTACTAAGAGAGCAACACAGAAATTGTCAGTGTTCCCTCAAAATACGTTTTCCTGGGGACAGGTCAGTGATAAGACATAACATGTAACCTGAGAGATGATCACTGTTCCCTAGCTTCAAAGAAGGGAAAACCACGTGAGCAAACAACCTCCCCCATGTGCACCACACAAACGTGATCACTGGAAAGGAAGGGTTTAATGGAATCAGCTTGTCAAAATGATGAAGCTGAAAAAGCTTTTACAGATCGTGTCCATGACAAAAACTTTAGCATAATGTATATAGTGCAGAGTGGTTTTTGTCATGGCAAAAAGAAAGGAATATCATTAATTTAGACACTAAGTGTAAGGTTCTGCTGAAGATCTCCATGGGATAAATTGCAGAAATACAGCCTTGACCAGACAAATGGAGCCAGGCAAGTCCCAGTTCTTGTTAGAAGTTATCGAAAGTGCCATTGAGTTTTTAAAGTCTGTCATCTCTGGTGGATGATAAGAAAAGGGTTGGGCTGTTTTCTTCAGATCTACTGGCATCTGGCTACAGTCTTGCTGGGGCATATACATGATTGGAATTGAAAATGAGCTCTTTTAAAAGTGCTTCTTAAAGGGACCCTATTCATACACAGTACTTTCTCCCCAAATCTTTTATGGGAAAAAAGCTCATTACAGTCACACAGACAAACGCTGTATAATCTTTCACCCTGTCCACTAGCAACGTGTTCAATCCAATTTACAGCACTTCCCGCTATTCTACTTCTGGACTCCCCACACAGCTCTCCTAAATGCATACCCATCCTGACCCACTGCTCCCCACCTGCTGCTCTTTCAATTTCAGGCTTCCCTGGAGCACTGACTGCCATTCATGCCTAATAGCAAGGTGGAGCAACTTGATTATACAACTCTGAAAAGTGAAATTTCTGAGCCTTTTTCAGACACAGAAACACCATAATTAAGACACATATTACTGTATGTTGGAATGCTCTGGATAGGGATGAGAATGGCCTTCACTTCAGGAAATGTCATTTTGTACCCATGACAATATATATTCATCCGAAAAACAAAACTTCCTGATTGAAGTTCCTTTAAACTCTTTCTCAGCCTGCTGACAGATGTATCCTTTCTCTTTGCATCCACGTCAGCACTAAGGGAAGTAAGGGCTGGCAATTAGTAGAAAGAAATTTTCAAGGATTCATTTACCTGGCAAATTCATACCCTTACCTGCCTTCAGAAGGTCCACCTGTAGATTGCAATTTTTTTCCAATAAAACCTATTTTTTATCTACCTTGGGCAATGCTGCTCACTAATCACACACAATCTGCTTCAAGTACTTGATATTTGGAGCAGGGATGCATAGGTGGCATCAAGCAGTGCAATGGAACACGTCACACAACTGATCTACAGCATTGTTTTGCATCCTGACAGCATTCATGTTAAACCTTGAGCCCTCAAACCATGTACTCATGCTTAAATTCAAACGTGTGAATGAAATGGGATTCAAGGATATAATTAAAATTCAATCTTTACTTCAGGATCCATTTAACAGAAATGGACTTATGCACGTGTTTAAATGGTCTGCCTTGTTAAGACATTTATTGAGCTGAAGTAAGAATGGGGAAGAAGGGATGAAGACATCATTGTGAGTTAGGTACACTCAGGATTAGAGAGGAAAAAATGCTACTATGAAATTATAAAAGATGGTGACTTCTTTTAGAAGACAAAAAGCATTTTTGATGCAACTCTAGATTTACTGATACTCTATAGCTTCCTGGTTAGGGATGCAGTTTGATTTTCTCTCACTATTTTTCCTTAATCGAGTCCATCACCACTTGGAGAAGGTCAAGCCAACTCCTGGGCTGATTCCTTTACCTGCACAAGGGAGGTGAGAAGCATGTGCAAAAAGCCATCTCTCACGGCAATTACCACTTACAGAGTGAGAACGAAAGTGAGCTGATAGTTCCCTACCTGAAAACTACGAACATCTGACTTTTCAAGCCTGCTTGCTTGAATGTTTGGCCAAAGCAAACACACAAAGGGTGTGACTGGAGCTGGAGCAAACTCATTTGGAAAAGTAAGCGAATACTCCTGGACTTTTTGCCTGTGCATGCATTAATGTCCACACAGTTGCTCTTTTATTAGGTAGAAGTGGCCTTTCTGATTGACACTGAGAAGCAGAACATCAGTCTCATCCCAAGGAAATATTCACATCTGCCAGCTTCCCTCATCTGTCAATACACCCGTGCACAGGGTAGGAGCAGGGGTGAATCAGAAGGACTGAGGGGGACCGACAATAGGGCTTGCATCAAAGGTAGTATTTCCCTGTCTCTCTGAAATGCAGACATTTTACAAGCCTTTCTCCCTGAAGGAATTAGGATTAGACTTCAAAGCTGCAGAACAAAACAGAGTCATACAGGCACACAATTATTGGACTAAGTCCATGGACAATGACACCAAGGGGTTTAACGTTCATGAGATCTTTTCAGGCTATTGTGGTATCCTTTCTGTCCTGAGAGCTCTCCTGCCAGAGGAAGCCTCCGAGCCCTCTGGTAGCCTCTGCATTGGCTGGCATGAGAGCACCGTGCGTCCCCAGCCTCACCGGTGGTATCGTATTCCCACTAGAAAGAGTCAGTATGCATCTTTCATGTTTCTTAATAAAGAAAAGGATTACAAGGTACTAAGAGAATCAGACTTAACCCCAGCAGTTCCTCTTTCACCCCAATTCCCTTCTTCCAAGCTGCTCATTACATCAACTCTAAATTAATTTATCTTAGGTAAACAGCACAGAAATATTATAAACAGAATCAACTCCTCTTCAACTTGCAACACCTTTTTTTTTCTTTTACATTCTTTACAAATAGAAGTGGGAAAAAATAATATATGTACGTAACAGCAAATGTTCTCTCACCATTTTTATTTTTTCTGTTTTTTAAACTGTTTTTATCTTATATAAACAGTGGTGATGGAACTATAAACACCATTATTCCACCTCCATGTTAATACTCCTATTATCTTGCATAAACAGAAGTGAACGAATATGTACATGACACCAATCAATCCTTAGGAATAAAAAAAAGGAGCGACAAGTTTTTATCTTTTATAAACAGCGGAGGAAGAACTTAATGAATTCAAAATGTAGTTTTCCTGTTTATATTATTATGATCCGAAAGTAGAAATCAAATGATGTATATTCAACATTGTGCAAGCAGCCAGTTATGAAATATTTTCTGTTGACTTCAAGAGTAAACACAGAACCAGTGAAATCTGCAGGTCTGAGGGGTTTGAAAATTGGTGGTCTGACTTGAACCACAGAGCAGGGCATGTGCTGTCCTCTCCTGCGATACTTTTCCAAAGTTCTTCAGCCCCTTCCTTGAAGGGCCACCCAAGATAAAACAGGATAGCTTAGTCTCTATGATGAACCCTTAATACTTGGTCTTTCTGGAGAGATTGCCAGATATAGGGAGGTAATTAATACAGATGGGTTTTGTGTAATGTGGACACCTGCCACTAGAAACTGGGCTCAAACCCCTAAGTCATTTCACAGAGGCCACCCAACAGCTGTTCGACAGTAATGACTTTGGGGCATGACTGACCTAGGTCAGATTTAAACATGTAACTTCAAGCTGATAGGCTCCATATGTCAGTTCTAATCCCCATAACCACCCACGCCTTCTGCTTTCTTATTTTTGTGTGTGCTTTTTTCTGGCTGGTCTTCTAAAGCCCATCTCCGAGCCTGAAAGATTCTTCCTTCTACCTCATACATCAGCCTTAACCATGATGAAGTGTAGTTGCAAATCTTTCCCCTTTACCACAGTTTTCTGTAGTGGATCCTCCCTTCCTTTGCTTTAGTCATGCAGAGTCTATCTCTTTCTCATCCTAAATCGTCAGCAATGGCAGCTGGGTTTCCTACAAACGATGAGTAGAGGAGATTGTGTTTTTTGTTTTTCTAGGGCCTGTCCCTTTTCAAAGGGGGAGCTGCTTTTTGGGTTGATGATGCTCCTCTCTGCTGCTGTCCTTTGCAAAAGCAACATGTATTTTCAGCCATAAACACAAGCTGGGGTCTCCTACGTACCTAGGTGCAACTGGCAGACCAGGTGGTCAGCCTTGCATTTCTTTCAAAAGTGTTTGCTCTGAGGTTCCAAGACTGAACACAACTTTAACTTGTATCCTGCTTTCCCATCCCCAGCCAAGTTTGGATCTGTGCACATAGAGACAAGACCACTTGAAAAATTAGGAGACAATTCTTTTGTACAGATTTTAACAGGATGCATGGTCTGAACCACCTGCTAAAGGGCAAAAATCTCTTCTATGGGTTACTGTATGTACTAAGAAGATCACAAAGAAAAACTTCTGTAACTGTAAGAAAATACAGAATATTTGGGATATTTGGGCCAATCAGGGAATGCAGATTCCCCCTGTTCTAGGAACTAGAAAAAAGAGTTTTGCTTGGTGGCAATCTGCTTTGCTGCACCTTAGATTGTGTAAAAGAAATCCTTAAAATTATAATTGCTCAAATAATCATGATGCACTGATCATGAATATAGAAAGAGTGTGGTCCTGCCTTGTTTCCCATCTTTCTTTTCCTTGTATTTCACTTATTTTCTATATCTGTACATACTCTGAGATCCACTTACTGGCCCTTCTGCTTGCTATTGGAGAAGATTCCCGAGATCCACAGTTCCCGTCAGCAGGATCAATGTCTGAATTTTCCCTTGTCACAGGCATGTTAAGTCTACATTTTGCAGCCTCTGTGTAAAAAGGCTTTTTCAGGCACCAAATTAAACACACAGAGAGAAGTAAGGCCTTTCAGAGGAGGGTAGCCAGAAATAGAAGAAAAAACCCCATATTTCACCATTTGTTTTGAAAACACCAAAAATGATTAAAACATATTATAAATGAAACCAAACTAAGAAAAAAACATATCTTACCATATGAACAAATTCCCTGCCAAGTTCCATTTTTAAATCAGAGCCATTTTAAGCTCATATGTCGAAGAAGAGAGTCTTAAACTAACAAACTTATGTAATGGATTTTAAAAATCTGCACAGACGTGCTTAACTGAAATTGCCAAATCTGTTCGGACTACATGAGGAGAGAGGAGGAGGAAAGAAAGAGAAGGATGTAAAAAGGTTTGGGATTCATCTGTGCAACTGCCCCCAAGTTGAGACTCCATTTGAAGTTGGTTCCAGCTTCCAAGGAGCAAAGAATGATGTCTCAGTCCAATTTAGTTTCTTCCCTTACCCCCTTTCAGCAGACCTCAAAATCTGGGACAAATACAAATGGGCTTCCTCACCTGTGATAAAAATTATGAACTTACATGAAGATAGCAAAGGGATAGAAAAGGGAAAGAGGTGAATGAATGAGAAGTAAAACACAAATCCACAAAGATGCTCAAACGAGAAGTAAAAAAGGTTAGGGAGCTTTTGGGGTTGGCAGAAAAATGTAGACTGTAAACCAGGACAGAAGTGAATTGAGTGGTAAGCAAAACACTGTTAAATAGCATGAACAGAAAAATGTGAATGACAATTAAATACTTGCATATCTAATCCATCTTTTGGATAGTTCTTTTCATCCAAGAAATACCAGGTTTTATTTTAATGAAGAGGCTATCATTGCATTCATCTAGGCAAGTATAAGAAAATATAAATGGTAGGAGAAAGGATTACTCAGCCTCTTGTGTAGCAACTGAACAGGCAAAACTGGAGTTCTCATCCTGTCAAGCAAGGACTCCCTGCTTCAAGCACTAAACATCTTCTTTCCCCTGAAAACCATCCTGATACTCCAACCCCACGCAACAACAGTTACACAACTTCCGTGACCTTCCCTCTGTGAAGAATCGAGATGTGAGACCTGCCTTGTACCTGTCCCTTTGAAATTCTCCAAAGGTCAAGTGGAACACCCTCTGATCCACTCAGAGGTGCACCTGCTTCCCTGTTCATGCCAAATTTTGGGTGGCCAGGAAGGCCTGTTTACCCTCTCTCGGACTGCCCAAGTGACCTTCCAAGTCTTCCTAAGAGTCGTTTGCATTCCTTCATCTGACATCTGCCAAGGTCAACTACTAGCAGGCCTCCTTCTTTCCCCTTCAACAGATTCCCCAACTAAATTTTGTTCCTTTAGGATTTCGGTGTTAGCAATAACAACAACATTACATCTGCATTGATGACCGCACAGCCTTGCTTCCCTGGCACGTTTCTGCTCCTGCTTTCCGGTGTTCAGACAAGGCTGTGTCTGGATCCAGGCTCAGAAAGCCCTTCAAAGCCCACAGCTCGTGAGGGAGTTCAGGGGCAGTGTCCTGATTTAAGCCTCTCTCTGTACGAATCTGACAAGAATGCTGTGAAGACCAAAGGGTAAAGAGTTATAATTGCTTAGTATCATAATCATAGGAGAGCAAAGAGAGTTCTGCTGCTTTTTAAAAATTAAAAATGTGTTCAAGTTCAAGAATGCTTCTCTGTTAAATTTACACAGAAAAATAATCTCAGCTCATAATGATGAACAATGACTTAACAGGAAAAATAAATCATAGCCAGAAGGCAAGTCCCAGGATTGTGCAGTCACTAGAAGATATAAAATATATGAAAAGTTACAATAGGGCCACAATAAAATATCCACATTTGGTGGCCTAAATCACTCTCTCTGTTAACTCCTGTACAACCCAGACATCTGCAGAGGTTTCTTCCAGTCACACTTCTGCAACCACAAGGCCTAAGAAATACACTATCAGTGATGCATTCTCTACTCCACTGCCTCCCATGAAGAGCATGGGGGTAACCTTGGGAGAATTCACCTGACTGGGACGAAGGAGTTCAGAAATCACCTCAGGAGTGTCTCATTACAATGGGATTTATGCAGGCACATGCAGCACTTTTCTTTAGATTCCTTGTTTGGATTAAGGTCCCTTCATGTGAGGCACTGAAGATTCGGGTTCCAGGGAGCCTGCCTCTCCCAATGGCACAGAACCACGGCCACTTGCTGTCAAGTGCATGCAAAGGACATGATGTTTTTGGCCTCCTTTCCCCAAAAGAAAAGGCTGGATCAAGAGTTTCTTGGAAGCTCCCAACAGTAAGTGGCCATCAGCTCAGACTGAGGAAGGTCTGAGTTTCAGTATTGCTTTGTGCCCATAGCTTTAACCTAGGAATTACCAAATGATATTAAGGTTGGACTTGATGATCTTGGAGGCCTTTTCCAACCTTAATGATCTTGTGATATGCCTTCATCATCATCCCCAGAGGGAGGAGTTGTACCACGTGAGTCTGGCCACTGATCCTCACCAAACCTTTAAAACAGACTGGGAATCCCTAGACAATTTTGTCTAATAAATGAAATAATAACAATAAACTAAAAGTACAGCTCTCTCACCTTTTCTGCATGTGTAGTAGAAGTGCCTTTCAGGGTAGAAGACCAAGAATGTGTTAGGAAAATGAGTAATTTCCAGCTGGGGTAATGTAAAAATAAAAAAAATATAATTTGATCAAGGGAGTGATATCTTTCCTTTCTCATATCTGTATTTGCCGCCAGATATGGGAAAGCTATGACTCAAATCTGTAAATGGTTCTGAAAACATGATGGCTTTCAATAGAATGTGCAAGACCTTGCTTACAACTACCTCTTTAAAAAGAAGCAGAGAAGGAAGGATGGTCTAGGGACTAGTGAGGCTTTGCAGAATTATCACAGATTTCCACCAGCCCTGTGGTGAATAGCTACTCCAGAGCAGTTAGCCTGCCACAGCTACCTGGCACCACTGGCCTGATAGGTCAGTGATGAGCAACAGCAGAAAGATTTCTTCTAAGCCCTCCATCCTTCCAACAACCTGCCAAACCCCAAACTCCCCACATTCCTGCGTCCTAGAGAAAAACAAGATTATGCAAGACCTGTTTAGAACAAACTGCTAAGAAACAAGAACACCTGGGCAGTATTCTCTGAAATCAGGGTGACTCATAGTGAAACCCCAGGGCAAGTAAGTTTGTGTGAACACTTCTGGCCAGTTGGAGGAGAACTTGGTTTTCCATGGGGCTGAAAAAGCATGAAAAAGTACAGCAGGAGACGATTAAAATGCACCACCACACTACAGCGACGCTGTGTTCTTTTAATGGGCCCGCTCCTTCAACAGATGTTTGAGCAGTGGGCTGCAGCCTGCTATAGCTGAACCCACAGAAAATGGACATGTGCATTGTTC
>WAAG01013801.1:0-39279 GCA_013390105.1 Tichodroma muraria | reverse complement strand
TAAAGGGGTATTTAAGGCGCGGCGGTTTGAATTCAAACAGCTCCGGCGGCCCTGAGGCAGCGGGTCCGGGCTGAGCGCCGCGGCCTGCGTCCGTGGGGGTGTTGGCGAGGGGCCGCTGTCCATAGCGAGTGATAATTGATAAGGCACCCCAGACTTCCTGGGCTCCGCTTACTGACCGCCGCTGGCTCCCTCTCGCCCGCAGCCGGGGCCGTTGGTGCTATGGACAGGACCATGAAGGAGAACCACGCCGCGTATCCCGGCCGCGCTGCCAAGGTCAAGGTAAGAAATACGCGGTCTGTGTTCTCTATATTCGTCTTCCTGAGCGGTTTCCTCTGCTGGGTCGTTGGTCTCGATGCCTGGGAGTTTGCCACTAAAATTTTGCTCGGTTCAGGCGAGCTGATGAGACGGCTTTTAGTTTTCACTTGGTGGGTACGTTTCTTCCCATCATTTTAACTACAGGTTTTAAAATAGTAATTTATCATTCAGTAGCTTTGTCTTGGAGAAAATAGAGCTCAGACTTTTTAAGTTATTATTAATATTAGCATATTTTATTAGATGAGGAAGTCCTCCTTATAAATATTTAAGAACCTTTAAAGAGAAAACGTGTGTGTATAATCAAATTATTTTAGATACAGTTTTTGAGAGCAAGCACTGTTTCAATGTCACTATTGATGCACAAGTGCAGTAGTGATCAAGGTCACCCTGATTATGTATTCCACTTACAGATACAGATGCTTTCTCGCTATTTTACGTAAAACCAAATAGGCCCGATAAGTTTTTGGAACAGCATAAGCAAAGCTTCCTTTTATTCAACCACACAATACGTGATTTTTAGTGTTTCTGTGGAAGTGCTCTGTGTGGTTTTGTCATCCTGAACGGAGCCGTAAAGATTTTGGTGTGCTGTTGCACAATTAACACCTTCTCGTTTCTCTTTGAAGGTTGCAAATCCCATCGGGGATGCCCCCAAACGTGTCCCTGTGTCCCAGCATTCAGCCCCGAGCCGGTTACTGACCAGCGGAGCTCCAGCACGTGTTCTGTGTCCTGCAAACTTTGCCCAGCGAGTTCCTGTGCAACCCCAAAAAACTGTACCGTCAACCCAAAAACTCTCCAACAGCCAAACGGCGCAGCAGCCCCGACCCAAAGCGCCCCAGCAGGCGATTGTGAGACCTCAGGCTCCAAGCAAGGGCAATGAAAACCCCCCCCAGGCTGCAGCACCCGGTAATTCTGAGGATGATTTATCTGATCACAGCTGTGACGCTCGGGATGCTCCTAAAGCTGCTGCTGATCCAGGGGCAGTCCTGGAGGGAAGCTCTTGGTTGTGTCCCCAAACAGAAGAGCAGCACGTGGTTCACCTTGGGTGTTGCTGCACCATCCTTGTGAATTTATCTCTAAATTAACCAATTAGAGCCAATATGGTGTTAAAAGCTTCCAGGTGCTCAGTAGCCAGCTAGGAGTTAATGTAATTGGTACTCAGACCTCACAGGTTTTCCACAATTCATGCACAAGAATACTTCTGTTTGGCGAGGGGGAAGGAATTCATGTTTGTCTATTCTCAGAAAGCTTTTAAAACTACATTTTGCCATGGCTGTTTCTTTCCCAGTAGTCAGCTGTGCTAGGTTGCTTAGAGTGTCATTGAATGGATTCTAAAAGCTGCTTCAGATGATGCACGGGGGTTGGATTTGCTCCCACATTTGTGTTTGTGGGTCTGGTATATAAATTGGTTTCTTTCTCTGTATGCAGAAAAAAACCCTGAAGCAGAAAGCACCTCTAAACAGAAAACTGAAGAGACCAAAAAGAAAAGTGAAGAGACTAAAAAGTAAGTTTTATGCCTAAATTTTAGATAAATGAGCCCTGCTGGAGTTCCCTTGGCTGTGGAGCCTGGTGACCCCCACACTTTGCAGACACAACACAAGGAACGCTGCCTTTGACCTGATAATTGTCAGGAACAAGGACTTGCTGCAATCTGGAGAAAACTTTGGGCTAAATGCAGAGTAGCTCTTCCCACGGGAAAACACTGATAGCTGCTGCCTCAGTCATGAGATGAAATCCTGAAAACAAAGCCTCCTTCATCTGGGCAGGAGGCTGGAGTCTGATTTGGGATGAAATTGGATTTGTTTATGGAAATTTTAAGTTGTTTTGCCATGGAGTGATGTGTCTGGGTTAGGAGCATCTAAAGGAGCCCACCTTGGTCAACAGTCTTCATTTTGTAGTGTGGTTGGTGTAGTGTCTGCAAAAGCTTCAAGAAGGAAGAAAATAGCTTTCAGAACTTTAGAAAAATCTCAATGCCTTTATTCTCTTGGTGTTTTCTTAAAGACTACAATCGAATGTTATAAACTGTAAGTTTGAGTCAAGGCCAATGCAACTATCGAGCTTTTAATTTTCCTCTTGCAGAAGGCAGTGGTCTCTTGATGATTTTGAAATTGGTCGTCCTCTGGGGAAAGGAAAATTTGGGAATGTGTACCTGGCACGTGAAAAACAGAGCAAATTTATTCTTGCGCTGAAAGTGCTCTTTAAAACACAGCTTGAGGAAGCTGGTGTAGAACATCAACTACGAAGAGAAGTGGAAATACAGTCTCACCTTAGGTAAAGTTTAGTGACTATTTACTCTGCTTTGTTTGCATCCAAATAAACAAAGGAACCTTGATTATGATAAGGTTTCCTTATGACAAGATTTCTTTGTGTGTTGTGAGCTGAAGGAACACGGATGAGCTGAAATTCCCCTGCTTGCCTTGAAAGTGGGGGGCAGCAGGACAGGGAAATTAAAGGGTTTGGACAAACCCCTGGTTCAGAAGAACACTGAAATCTCTTTGCAGGCACCCCAACATTCTCAGGTTATATGGCTACTTCCACGATGTGACAAGAGTCTACCTGATCCTGGAGCATGCACCTCGTGGAGAAGTCTACAGGGAACTTCAGAGGCTCACCAAGTTCGATGAGCAAAGAACTGCTACTGTAGGTTGTTCCAGCTTCCTCTCCATTCCTCTGTGTCTCTGGAATATCTGCAGGATAGAGCCAGCCCTTCAGATCAAGTTCTGTGTTCTGCTGGGGGAAACTGAGATTCCTTAGCTGCTAGTTGGCATCTGGGCAGGGAATAACTGGGAAGAGTTAGTGCTGTGCAGGAGTTAATGTTCAGAATTGCTTAATATTGCAAGGCACAGCCTGTATTGCTAGGCTTCAAGGGTTAAGGAAGAATTGCTTTAAATTAAAACTATAATTATGCCTCAGAAAGGCTGTGCTGCAGCCAGATAAGCTCATGGCTTAAAGATTGTTCTTTCTGCACCCAGTACATCACAGAACTTGCAGATGCCCTCTCGTACTGTCACTCCAAGCGTGTGATCCACAGAGACATCAAGCCAGAGAACTTGCTGCTTGGATCAAATGGAGAGTTAAAAATTGCTGACTTTGGGTGGTCTGTGCATGCTCCATCTTCTAGGTGAGAATTTGGTCTCTCGTGCAGTGAAATCCTTCTGTAGTGTCAGTTTTTGTGTCACACAGTTGTGGAAGGGAGATATGTGGGAACTTCTTAAAATACTGGGGGAAAATACTGCTATAACGAAGGTCCTGACAGGTAACTGGTGTGGCAGGAGTGTTGTTACCCTGGTTTTTAGTTCAAACCTTGCTGACCCTGAAAGGAGGGTTGGTGTAGGGTTGCTGTGGTCCCTGAGATGACAAAACTAGCACTTGGACTCAAACATTACACTGGCAATTTGGTTATTTCTTAGGGAGTGGGAAATTGCACCTGACAAGGGAGGAACAGATTTGTTCTAGCACGTGGGGTGAAGAAAGGAGCTAAGACTGACTGATTGCACTTTCAGAAGTAGAAAATGTGCTGCTGGCTTTTCTTTCCCAGCTGTTCTGGTGGTGCTGAGTCTATTGAGGTAGGCTGCACTGAGGTACAGATGATTGCCAGCATTAGTTCTTACCTGGCTCTTGAAATAGATCCTAGTGTTATCTTAATCAATGATTAACTTGGACTTTTCTTCAGGAGAACAACTCTCTGTGGGACCCTTGACTACCTGCCTCCTGAAATGATTGAGGGAAGAACACATGATGAAAAGGTGGATATTTGGAGCCTGGGAGTTCTGTGCTATGAATTCCTTGTAGGGAAACCACCTTTTGAAACAAAAACCTATCAAGAAACCTACAGAGCTATTTCCAGGGTAAGTGCCAGTGCTGGGTCATGCTTTTAATTCCAGAAAGGTGTCAGCAAACTTAAGTTTGAAGCATAATGAAGACAGAGTAATATACAAATGCTTTCACAAGCAGGGAGAAGCTTGTTCAGGGTTATAATGAAATTATTTGATCTCATCTCTGTAGGCAGAAGTTGCACAGCCTGCAAGGCTGGCACAGCTTTCAAAGTGTAACTTGGAGGCTGGGTAGAGCCCTTTGGTTCTCTTGTTTGGTTACTGCTGAAGAACTTTTGGATAATTTTTAGTGTCCTTTCTTCCTTAGGTGGAATTCAAGTTTCCTCCATTTGTAACAGAAGGTGCGAGGGATTTAATTTCCAAGCTCCTGAAGCATAACCCCTTCCATCGCCTGCCCCTGAAGGATGTACTTCTGCACCCCTGGATCACAGCAAACTCTACCAAGACTCCCACCAGCAGGAAGAGTGATGGTGCTGCCCCATCCAAAACATAGTTTTAGGAGGGTGACTTGTGGGATCAACGAGAGGAGCCTTGTACTGTGACTACTGTAATGCTTACAATAGGAAAAGCAGGTCTTGGAATCTAGTGGCAATTGGGATGCAAATCCTTGGGTTGGCTGGTGTCCTGAACTCGAATTGCAGGATAAAATTATTTGACTTCTAGCTGGAGCTTGTGGAATATTTAATGTACTTGAAATCAGTTCCATGTGGGCCAGGTTTGCTGATGTAAGTATGAAGCTGTTGGAGGCGCTTGTGCTGAAAATGGTTCCTTGTTCCACCACAAGGAATTTGTTGTTCTGGCTTGTGGAACAGTGCAATATCCTGGAGATGTCTGCTCCTCCCTCCCTGCACTGCTCAGGATGTCTTACCTGTGGTTTAACCTGAAACTGATCGAGGTGAATGCCTTTTTCAAGTGTTCTAAAAATGATGTGGCAATTGGTTTTGTCTCTAGTTTTAAATGTGAGGCACTCAATTTGTAAAATAAAGACTTGTTATACTGCACCCAGCAGGGTGAGGTTCCTTGGGCTCTGCTTGGTTCCAGCACAGCTGAACTGGTCCCAGAGGTGAATTCCCAAAGTGTTAATTCCTACCTCTGTCAAAGAGGAAGCTCCCAGTGCTGGTACCACAGAGTCATTCACTGTCCCACAATCCCAATTTAGGATTATAAGGTAAGTACCAATTGTGTTGCTACTTAACCTGCTTGGTTTATTGAGAGCTCGGCCTGCTCTGTCATTTCCCAATGAATCTATTCAAAGATCTCCCTCCCATCTGATAACTTCTTCCAGCCCTTTCTCTCAGAAGTACTTTCAGATGATGTTGTGTAACAGCAAGTAGCAACACCAGATGTTTATAAGACATTCCTTAAAATGGACCAAGGGTCAGGCCCCTTGTCACCAAAATCAAGTGATTGATTTGTCAGCAATCAACTCTTTTCCAGTAAAACACTTCAAAGAGAAAGCAATTTATTGTCTTTTCAATATAAGACTTTGCTATTTTACAAACAGTTTTAAAAAATGATCCTTCTACAAGCAAGGATTCAAGAATTCAAAATATAGTCTTGAATTAATTTAAAATATACTTTGCAAAAAAACTTAATCCAGTAGTTTATACAACCATGCAAGTAATCAGAATTCTGGCCATAATTTATATGAAGCTGTTTCTTTACAGCAAGGAAACTCTCCAGTTTAGTGCTGGTGCCTTCTACTGACTCTTAGGTACATTTATTTTAAATGATTTCAGCTTTACATATGATTTTGAAAAAGAAACTTTGAATATTCCTTCTCTAGCCACAATTAAGAAAGAACATCCTTCTCAGAAATTACTCTAACTGAAGTAAACAAGGCTGCCTCAGAGTTATTTTGGAATTCTTATCCTTGGTCCGCATGAAACCTGGGACTTTCTGTAGGAGGAAGGAGCTATGGTGCAATTTAATGTTCTGGCTGAGGGGAGGCAAGAGGCTGCTCATAACAAGAAGTTATTTGCTCCTCCTTTCTTCCCTCAGCCAGCTCTTATCAAAGCTCCACCTTTCTTCCCAATTTACTGAATTTTAGCAAAAAATAAAAAGCATCACGTTATTTTCCTGCTATTTTACTTAAATCAGAGTTCTGTATGAAAAGATGGGTCAGAGCCACCTTGGGGTAAGTGCAAGCACAAAGATGTCAGAAAAGAGCAGAGAGCAGGTCCCAAACAGCCCCAGCTCTTGCTCAAACTCACAGCAGCACCAGCCTGAGCCCAAAACCCAGGCTTACCCCAGTGTGACGCTAATTTATCCGTTTTGTGGTCAGTCTTCAGGTTAACTGGAGACTGGAATGTGGATATCCACATCTGTAACTACAGTGTCCCCCTAAGGAAAGGCAAAACCCCCTCATTGCTACCTTTACCAGTCTCAGCCCAAACCTCAGGAATTCTTCCTGGGAAGCTGGGAATTGGAATGTTTGGACTTCAGGTGCAGATTTGAGTTTCACCCACAGGAGTAGAAAGCTGCTAGNCAAAGCCAGATCTCAAAATATTAAAAAAAAACCCAGCTTCTCTATGCTTTGATGCCGTTTGGAGTATATTCACATAGGTAATTCTGGTTACATTGACTTCAGTAGACTCAGGATTTCTTCTGACTCTATCTAGACATTTAAAATCAAAAGGACTTTAGTAAGGCTGGCTCCCAGCCAGCACATTTTAAAACAGTAAAATCTTGGACTATGGAGTCACTGCACAGTTTCAGAACAGTGCTTTGCCTATTGTGACTAAACCAATTATGCCTGCAATAATTAATCATACGGATACTCCTACTGAAGTGAGTTCAGTGCCTGTGTTGTACTGCAAGAAGGGCTATAATCAAAGCCTCTTCTAGCAAAAGCAACACCCACCTGCCACTTTAGGTTCCAATACATACCCTTATCAGGAGAACTACCCATATATTGAGATATTGTTTATACTGTGGGAAAGAGAATCTCAGTTTCTCAGCTACACAGTAATAAACAAATGATATGACTGTTTTGAAAAGAAAAAAAAATGAAGGCTCAAAAAGCTGGATTATAAAGACCCAGAACTGTGCTCATTGTCAAGCATTTGTATTCCCACTTGAAGTACAAACCAGATCCCATCTGAACAGGTTTTTCCTAAGAATAAGTGGCAAAAGGGAAAGGAGACAAGGACAGCGCTTTTCACAGTGACATTTACCTGAAAGAACAAGTAAGAAACACAAGACGAGACCAAACAGAACCCAAATAAGTCTTTTAAAGAAACTTTGCACCTGGAGAGCTGCGTGGGTATGAAGCACTGGAGAAGAGAGGCAGGAAGGGCTCAGGGGTTGGAGGCGGGGGGTTTGAAGAGGCCGGCCTTGCGGCAGTAGCGGACGAGGAAGGGCACGGCCACCACGGTGATGCTGATGCGCACGGGGGCGAAGAGCTTGTGCACAGCGTAGGCCAGCACGAAGGTGCTGGTGCCAGCTGCCATCCTGGACTGCAGCGAGGCCTCGCTGAAACCCAGCTTGAACAGAACCGCGCTCATGTCCACGCCGCTGCGGAAACAGGAGACGCTGCTGTTAGGTTAAGATAAAAACCAGAAAGCGACGGGCTTTATGTTCGCGAAACGTTACGTGTCGCGAGTCCTACTCAGCCTTTAGAGAGAAAATTTCTCTGCAAAGTAATTCTTAAAAGGTTACTGCGAATTTATGTTGGAATTTCATCTTCCTAAATTTGACGTTAAACTCTATTCTGTGTCTTGGGGAAATTTATCGCACAAGCCAAATGAGGTACCTGTTGTTAGGTTTAGTGTTCTAACACAGGTGTAAAAAATGACAAATTATCTAAAATCCAGCAAGTGAAGGAAGTGTAAGGATCTCAAATGGGCATTGTCCACCAAATTCACTAATATAGACATAGCAGATTTCATCAGGGATTCAACCGTACCTAAAGGAAAAAAAAAATGTTACCCTGTGCCACAATGTAGTAAACAGGAGAAATCAGGCATTCACATATTCTCACTGGTGTCAGGAATAAGCAGCAGGGAATGTTTGGGGTAACCACCCCTTCCCCTGTCTCCTCAGCTGGAATACCTCGTGTAACGATGCATTCCCACAAAGCCACACACACAATTCCCCACCTGACTCCTGTACGGTTCTCGCGTTTTCACTGATCCTGCTCTAGTGGCTGTTGTCTTCTGCAGTTCAACTGCACAAACTGTTCAACACCCAGAGAAATACATTTATCTCTAAGCCCCAGCACTTTTGCATGGCTCTATCTCTCCAGACCAAGCAAGAACAAAAGATATCTGCAGAACAAATATATTTTCTGCCCAGTCAGTTATGTTGGTGCTGTGTCTACTGTTTCCCCTGCTGATGAACCTGTGCAAAATGACCATGTAAAACTCTTGTCTCATGCCTGATGGGAGATCAGGTCCATTTATGGACCTATCCATACTCAAAATTTAGGAGGTAGCTATAGATCCAGTAGGCATAAAGTGCTTGTCTCCTGTCAGAGATAAGCACAATGGTAAATGTATCTTACTTTTTCCACTACCTAGCAGTGACAGACAGCTGTACAAACCTCACCTTGACACAGCCAGGTAGAAGATTCCCAGAGACACTAAGGAAATTCCAACATGGAAGGAAACCCCTACAGCACCATATTCTTTAAAAACTTGTTTCAGCTGCTGGGATTTGTTGAGTTTTTTGTTTTCAGCACAGGGATCAGTGGCTGTCTTTTTGAGAGGTTCAGCTGCATCCTAAAAAGAAAACAATTAAAAGTATTTGTTAGCATTAAGCACAAGATCGTATTACAGTTAGCTGAAATAATGAAAGAAGTGTCTTGCACACAGAGTTATTTGGGAAGACAGTAATTCACTTCTGCTCCTCCACATCAGCACAGCAGATGCTGTGGCAGAGCCCAGCCAAGCTCCCTTCTCCCAACTATTCCTGTCAAAGGAATGCACTGATCTCGGTGTAAATTCTTACACAATTCAAGCTTCATAATTAAACCCAGATTATTTGATCCAAATGTGTGCCAAGGCACACCCACACAGCTGCTGGAGCCATGAGACTGAGGTGCGAGAGCTATTTGCTTCCACCCACTGCTCAGCTTCACCCAGTGACTCCTCGGAGCACAGCTTTTTGTTCCAGGGCTAAGCAACCAGTGGCACTGGAATCCCACCTGGTACCACTTAGTAACAGCCCACTGGTGGAAGAGATGCAATTCTTAAGTTCCTAAAAATCACCCTCAACGAATGAGCTGATCAAAGGAAAAACTGCAACTGTTGACAGCAGCAAGCAACTCTCTTGCCACGGTGTAGACAGCAACTGCAGGGACATGCCAGGGCTGGGGTCAAGAGCCCAACTGCACTGGAAATGTTTGTCACAGAAGTCACTGACAGATTTTTAATTGGGTACATTTCAAGTGCAGAACTTCATCCTAAACCATATCCCAAAGCAATCTGAAAAGAAATCAAAGGAGGGCAGCTGTGTTGGAAGCAATAACGCAGCTCTTGGAACCCCCCCATGCTCGCCAGAGAAGAAATACTGACAGGAAGAAAACATTTCCACAAAAACCTCAGGATTTGTCTCTAATTAGTCAGCAATTGTCAGGAAAGATTAGAGG
This sequence comes from Tichodroma muraria, assembly GCA_013390105.1. Lineage (NCBI taxonomy): Eukaryota > Metazoa > Chordata > Aves > Passeriformes > Sittidae > Tichodroma > Tichodroma muraria. The sequence goes on along the minus strand of WAAG01013801.1, from coordinate 29,544 downwards.
AGTCCTTTCTTTCCAGCTGAGCTCAGCAGCACTCATGACAATGTGACAGCCACCACAGGAAATGTAGAAAAAGAACCATGATATATATATCGATATAAAAATATCAACAGATATTACTTGGAATACCCAGGGCAGTCATGTACGGACTAATGTCCAGTTTAGCAAGCAAAGCTGCTGCCTATTTCCATGTCACTCTCCAACAATATTTCAGCTAAAAAAGCCGATTTTACTTGCATCATTCTGGCGATTTAAAGCATGAAAACATATCTAAAACACCCCGTGATGCTTCGCAACGAGGCAGCAAAAAATTACGCTGCAGCAATTAAACAGCAGAAAGCTCACAATGACAACGTGCCCACCAGCAGGTGCGAACCGGCTCCAGCAGAAACCCGGGATAAACACGATTTATTAATCCCACGGGGATGGGAGAGGGGGCGGAGGTGAAGATACCTCCAAAGAACTTAAAGACACCCCCAGAAAGCTGAGGAGCGCTTTCAGATCAGTGGCGCGGCCGGCGGCCCCTCAGCCCTCACGTACCTTGGCGCTGGCGCGGCNCGGGGACAGGCGGCACAGGCGGTACATGGCGGCACCGCCGGCACACGGCAGCGGCCCGGCCCCCCGAGCGGCATGACGGGCCGGGCAAACGCCCCGACCGCCTCCTTAAAGCCGCAGCGTTCGAGTTCGTGAGGCGCCGGTATCTTGTGGCCCGACGCGTTCGTGCGGGCCGCGGGCGCGGCTTCTCTCGGCAACCCGTGCCGGGGCCTCCCCACCCTCACAGCCAAGAGTTTAGTCCTAATATCCAGTCTAATCCTTCCCTCTTTCAGTTTGAAGTCATTTCCCCTTGTCATGTCGCTCCAGGCACTTATAAATAGTCACAGAGCTACGGAATATCCTGAGTTGGACTGGACCTGCACAGGGCACCCCAGCAATCCCCAACAAACGAGAGGGATTCTTCCTCAGGAACCAGAGTGACAGGGCAATGGGGAATGGCTTCAAATGGAGAGAGGGGAAATTCGCACCCCAACAATCCCACCCTGTGCATCCCTGGCAGCGCTGTCCAAACGCTCCAGGACCTCTGGAAGCCTCGGGGCTGTGCCCATTCCCTGGGGAGCCTGGGCAGTGCCCAGCACCCTCTGGGGGAAGAACCTTTCCCAATATCCAACCTCCCAAAATCCTCTCCAAATATCTAACCTCCCCTGGCCCAGCTCCAGCCCTTCCCTGGGTCCTGTCCCAAGTGCAGCACCTTGCGCGTGGCCTTGCTGAACCTCACGAGGTTCGCACAGTCCCGCCTCTGAAGCTTGGCCAGGTCCCTCTGGACACCCCATTCCTCCAGTGCGTGACCACCCGGCACAGCTGGGAGCTGTCAGCAAACTCGCAGGGGGTGCCTCATAAATGCGATCACAAGGGTTTCAACCCTGCATTTCTCCGAAATGGCTCTGTGCCGTCGCAGACACGGCTGCTCACGGCAGGGTGAAGGGTGAATGTCCCTGAAACTGCATCCCAAGGCCGAGCCCCAGCAATAAAACCCTGCTCTCTCACAGCTGCAGAGCCTTTCCTCTTCAGGCACGCTGTGTTTCCGCAGCCATGGGAGCACGCAGGCCTGAGGACAATGGGAGAACTGTGTCGGATAAATAGGGCGGGTTCCCTCTGGAAGAACTTGCAGCTCAGGAGTGCAGAGTGGAGCTGCACAGGACAGCACGGAGCGGTGCAGTGCTGCTGGGTGGCTGGTGTTGAGTGCAAGTAGCACAGAACAGATGGGTTTCAGGGAGAATCTCAGGGGAAGAGAGGCAGAGAGCTTCGCTTGTATTGAAACGATCTGTTCTGTCTCAACAGCACTGCCAGTTCCAGGGCTTTGCACTGCCTGTAGTTCTTGCTTCATAAATCCAGCCCCTCTTCGAATGCTTTGGAGAAGAATAGTTTCTCAGAACACAATTTCAATGTTTATTACTGCTCCAAAGCAGTTTGCTATATGTTTTCTGTGACTGTTAACATGCCAACACCACAGGAGCAGACAGATATTGGCATGGTAGTGCTCTGAGCAGGGCACACTACAACTTTGTCCTTTCTCTTCCTGAATAATAAAAAAATCCCAGGAGTTAATTTTGGTCTCAGTAAAGGAGATGTCAGTGGCAGCTCTGGGCTCTGCACAGGGACATTGGGCACGTCCCTGTGTCTGTCTGGCAGATCCATCAGAGCCGTTGTGGGACAGAGACCACGGAGCTGCTTTCCTGTGACAGATGTGTTGCTGCTGCTGGACATCCAAAAATCCTGGGCAAGTGTAGAAAAGAGCAGGAGGTCACTTAATGAGGCATGAAAGCATTAGGGTTGGCAGTCGTAGATGCACAGCCTGGCTGTCTGCTGCCTCCAGATCTCAGTGGGAGGTTTTGCTTGGAAGCAGGAAGGAACAATATGATAAACACACAGTGATATATGCTCAGTGAAAAAGGAGCAAACACCCAGGCTGGAGACACCTTAATGTGAAGATGGTTTATAAGTGCACGGAAAAAGACATTAGCTCTGTCCTGCTCATTGTAACTAAAACAAAGGGGAGAAGGTACAGCTTGCAGAAACAGCTCGAGAAGAGGCTTCTGCACATGTTTGCAAACACATCTCAAAATGTTTTGGTGTCTACACTAAATAGAAGATAAACTGAATGAAGGGGTGTTGCAAAATGCTAAAAAAATACACAGATCTCAACAGTGTGTTCTGCAGTCCTGAAACAAAAGTGTGGGGTGTGGAGATGTGAATCCCGAATCCAGATGGCTCAGGGATGTGTTATTTAAAAATAAACCTAAATTACTGATGCATTTTATCTACTTCATTCGTGCTCTGTCTGAACCCCTGTTTCATCTCTCAGCCTGTCTCTACGTAACTATACTCTTATTTTCCATTTGCAATTTTCCAACAGCCGGAGAGTGCTGCTCTGGTTTTGTGTTATTTGTGTTGCTGCAGTCACTGTTTATCATCAGTAAGAGGAAAGCTGGGAATTGGGCTGAGAGCTATTGAAGAGGCCGTAGGTATTATGTCACCAGGAGATGCATTTGAATTCCTGTGACTTTTCTCTATAATGACCATTCTCTATAATTTGTTGGAAAGGTTTGTCATGTTTTTATCAGAATGTGTATAATGTAGTAACGTAGGGGGTTCTTTTTACCAACAAATCTATTATAAACCTGTTAGATAACAATTTCCCTTCCATAATTTGACTTTCTGAAGTCAAATCTCTCTTGGCTTGACAGTGCTGTAGGAACAGTGACAAAACTGAAGTGTGCTCTAATGTGCAATTTCTGTAACCAGAAATCCAGGATGCAGAGTTGCTCAATCTGTGGTTTGCTGAGAGCCCAAGCTAAATACAACCACTGATGCCTATGGGACTCTGCAATGAGCTGGTTTAGGAGTTAAATCCATTTGCAAGGATAAATGTGATCAGTAACTCAGTAACAGCTTGGGAGAATATCTTAGCCAAACTACAAGGATGTTTTGATGATGACGAAATCTTAGGAGTCTGCTAAGTTTTCTAAATTGCATGAGAGCAGATTCATTACACGTTTTTCAAATGATTTAATCTACAAATAATTCAGGGATTGTGAATGTGCTGGTACCACAATTTAATGCCTTCTAATGGACACGTAGGAATTGGTTCCTGTGTGAGAGTGGGAGGCAATTTCTTCTTTGTGCTGAAAGCTGTGCCATTTAGCATTATTACAAATGCAGTAATGTCATGCATATAAATGTAATGAGAGGAGCTGTGAACTGATCATGAACCTCATTTAGAACAGAAGCAAAGGTAAATTTTTTCATATTACAGTAAATTAAGGGCATGGCATGTGAACTAGTTTTAAGTGGCCCTGTTCTTTAGTACATTGGCTTTTTCACATCATGTTCCAAGAGTGTTTGAATCATGAAGATGAGATAATGTGGCTAGGTGATAAGTTGAATAAGAATAAAAATGATTCCAGGAAAGGAATATCCATATGCAGTTGATAAACATATATCAGTGAAGTTCTGTGTCACAGATCTTCAAGTACATACAATCAGCTTTCAGGGACATCTTTCTTCTCAAGAAAAACCAGTAGACAGTCATTAAATCTGGGTAAATTTTATTCACATGCTAGGATTGCTAAATCCAACAAAAGCCAGTCCAGGTATTTTCATCTTTGAGAAGACTTCAGGGCAAGAAAAATTTCTGAACAGGACAGCAAAGAAGGAATTGCTTGTTTAATTTACCTGGAAATCCTTGAAGAATGGGGCTGTGTGGGCCTGTCCTGGAGATGTGTGGGAATCTGTGATTGCCCAAGTAAGGGGAACTGTGGGTTCAACCCAAGTACTCCTTAATAGGCAATTTATGTGATGACCCATGGGAGCCTCGGCACAAAGGGGAATTTCCTCTACCCAGCAGGTCTTGCTCTTTAACCCCTTAGTCTGGCTGGGCAAAAAGAGGCGTAAAGTCAAAATAGAAGAAAATAGATGTGACAATATTCATACAGCTCGTGTTGATAGGTTTTGCTGCTGATTGCCTGTGCAGGTGTGTGAGGGAGCAGACTGGTGCTGCTGAGCAGCAAGGCTCCCCTTTCTGTGGAGGAAGCAGAATTCTTTCAGCATCTTTGTCCCTTTGTCACCGAAGCTGCGGGAAAAACAAAACCCCTCCAACAATATTTTTAGTGTTCAAATATCAAGTCATTGCTTTATTTCTGGCCAGGATGTTGTTCTGGCCAGGATGTACCACAGAAATCATTTCATCTACACATAGCCCGCGTATACAGAGAAAATCATTCAGTGACACACGGATTTTACTGGATTTTTCACAAATCTTCTGCAGTCAAAACCCACAGAGATTCATTGCTTCAATGGTCATTGGTTCCAAGTTACATAGTTCTTAGTATTTGGTTTCCTCTTGGTTAAGGATCGCTTCTGATGCTAACTAGGTTCTCATTCTTACCTCTTCTTTCCCAGACCAGGTGTCTCCCACCTGTCCAGGGGTGTTGTTTGGAGTTGATGGTTCATTAATAGCCATTGACGGGTGTTATCCTCGGAGTATCTTCTGTGCTACTCCCAGTCTGTTGAGACAATGCCCATGGAAAGAAACTCTAATCCCCTTCTCCCGGGGCAAAAGCGAACATAAATTGGACTTGATGATATCAAAAGTCTTTTCCAACCTAGTTCATTCTGTGATTCTGTGAAAACTGACCAAAGTTATAAAATAAAAAAAAATTTAAACTTGGTATATTTTGCAACACCTTGGTCGGCACAAGCCAGCAGCATTAATTCTCCTCTCCACAAGATCCTCCCCAGTGATCCTCTGATGAGATGTTTTTCCATTTGGCTGGTGTGATGTGCAGCCTTTTGGATATGTGTGAGTGCAAATCACATCCTGCTGGGTGTGGGATTGACAGCCCAGCAAAGCAGGGAGGTTATTTCCTCCCAGAGCAGCTGAACTACAGGAGTGACAGCAGAAGCCTCCTCCGTGGCACCCACCGAGTGTCACCCTATCGGGGTGCCTCAGCTCCGTGTTCAAACAGCTCCTTTTGCTCTGCCTCTGGGAGCTCTGAGGACACACGGAACTCCCCTCACAGAAGCACTGGCAGCTCTCACCTTGCTGCAGCCATTCCCCGGGGTTACGATGGAGGAACAGTAATTGCTGTACCCATTGCTGGTTCCTTGAGATGTGTTTGTCACGGACCCATTCCCCGTTGGAGCACAGGCTTTAACAAGGGACTCATCTTTTTTGGTACCCAGCAAAGCTTCCACAACTCATGCCTGTGGACAATTTGTCATCTTCTACCCTTAGATTGATATTTATGTTGCAGTGAAGTGCAAACAGTCATTCCTGTACCTGGGGTTTGGCATTTGGAGAAGATTTTTGATGGTTATTTATTTATCATTCAGTGCAGCCCACTCTATTTGCCATTCACTCTGAGGAGAGGTGTCTGCTCCAGACCTGCACCTCTAGAAAAGAGCTTTCAAACTTCTCCACCGGATGAAGTCAAGTAGCCCGGCTAAAGTGCAGTGTCTTGTGATGATTCCTAAACACAGAGAGGCTGCAAATGATGCTGTTTGCTGAGTTCTGTTTAACATCTGCTGCCACTAACATGGGCAAAGTGGTATTTTGTGAAGTGAAAAATGATGGGGCCAAGTTTGGAAGCGACTGTTTAAACTGCTTTGCTTCCTCAAGGTGTTTCACACCTCATCTGATTCCCATGGACCTTCAAATTTGCGCAGAGATCCTTCTTTAAATTTAAAAACTTCTTATTTAGGTTTAATTTTTGATTCCTCTCACTACTGATGATGATTTAGCTTCATGAGAACTTAAGAAAAATTAAGCAAGAGATGTTCCAAGCAGTTAGGGAAGAGATTGTCCAAGGCCAGGTTGGATGGGGCTCTGAGCAACCTGGAATAGTGATAAGTGTCCGTGCCCATGGTGGAACTGGATGATCTCGAAAGTCCCCTTCAACCCAAACCATTCTATGTATTTTGTATTTGTTTTTCTAAATGTCCAACAATTTCAAATTGTTTTCACGGTACAAAAGCCAGTTTTCCTCTTCCCCTTCAGCTTGAAAGCTGTGTAAATCGTTGATAACATCCTCTTGTAGCAGCCCGTAACTCACATTCCCAAGGACATGTTTTCCTGCCCTTTGCTCCTTACCAGCATCGCTGTAAAGCCAATTGTCAGGCCATTTAGATGGAACATTTAGATAGTAACAGCCAAGGGCAGATTCCCTCTTTTCCACCTCTCACCGCATAATGCCATAATGAGATTCTGGTCAAACGGTTCAGTGCAATGCAATATTCAATGTGTACTCGGAAAGGGCTGCTGTGAATTACCGGCCACGGTGATTAGCCCCCGTTTGTCCGAGGTCACTGGAAATTGTTGCCACATCTCGCGGGTGGCTGCGCTGGGACCCGGCCGGCCTCGGGAGCGGCGCCGACCGCGCTCTGTGCCTGGAGCTCTGGAACAGACACCTTTGCTTTGCACAACCGGTCCTGGTGGGACTGGCCATAAGGAAAAATCCTCCTGTGAACTGCTCCTAAACCTGTGAACCCCTAAAGCTGGAGGAAGGGACCAAGGGGTCCTCAAATCCTGCCGGCTCTACGCTCAGCAGAAGAGCAAACAGCAAAAGAATGTTTTGCAGAAGGGGAGGTCCCCGTGCTTGTGCCTTATCTCTGCCCTTGCATCTGGCAGAGAGTGGGTTTAGATGGGATATTAGAAAAAATTTCTTGCCTGTGAGGGAGGTGAGGCCCTGGCACAGGGTGCCCAGAGCAGCTGGGGCTGCCCCTGGATCCCTGGCAGTGCCCAAGGCCAGGCTGGACAGGGCATGGAGCTGCCTGGGACAGTGGGAGGTGTCCCTGCCCGTGGCAGGGGGTGATCTTTAAGTTCCAACCCAAACCATTCCATGTTTCTCTATGTATCCTGACACCAGCAGGAGCGGTGCCTTCTTTTGGTGTCTTCTTCTGCACTTCTTCTCAGCCAGAATTTGAGATACACCAAAAATTGTAGCTACCTGAATGACCAAACTTTAAATCGTGATAATATTGCATCTATACAGGCATTTCATAAATGTGAGTAGCTTGTAAAGAGCCCATAGCTAGGGAACAATGTCAATTACAGCCACAGTTTTTTGGTCTGCTGATCTTTCTAACATTCAAAAATGGGGAACGTTCTTTTAAAGCATCTAACCTATCACTTACAGAAGATTTATGTCACGTTTTCAAGTGTGAATTAGTGAATAGAACCACTATAAATAGAGTCATTGTGTCTGAGGTTGTCAGCTTTGAGATCTTACAAAATAAGGAACCTTTCCTGGGTCTCTGGGCATGTGGTGCCCTGTTCCCAGCTGTGTTTTGGTGCCAGGAGTGCCTGGTTCAGACCTTGCTTTGTGGTGGTGCTTAGTGTATGATCTCAGGAGGAGGACAGGGCCTGTTCTGTGGCTCTGGGAGAGCGAGCACTCTGTGACTTGCTGTGTTCTCTGTGTGACAGTGGCACAGGCAGCCATCCCTCACGATGGAGATGTTCTGCCCGTGTCAGTGAAATCCTTTAGCACGTCTGACAGCTTGGGAACGGGCATTGCAGGAGCCTGTTCGGGACCAGACTCCGGTCAGAAAGACTTTGCCAAGTTCCCTGCAACTGGCAGGAAGGCAGAGTGGAGGGATGTTGCTGCTGGTGGTACCTCTGCCCTGCCAGGCACATGCCTTACATCCTTCAGTCAATGGATGGCACTGCTGGCTTTTCACAGCTGGGCTCGTTTGGGGAGCTGCCTTCTGAAGTGCTTTTCTGACTCATTGCTCGATTTGAAACCACGCTGGGGGAAAGGGGTTACTTCAGCAGCCGTGGTGCAGCCAGCTCCCCTGGAGCAGGGATGGAGCAGAGGCCTTGGGGGTCTGCCAGGGGGTGGAACTGGCCCCCAGCCAGGCCTCTCTCCGTTCCTCACTCCCCAGCCCTTGTTGGGAGCAAGGCTTGAGCTGGGTGTGCACAGACAAGAAGGGGCTCTTGCTTCTTGAGGGGGCCTGAAGCACATTTTGCTGATGGGAGCTCAACCTGCTTGGGCTCAGCCTGGAGCCACTGCCAGGTCTGAGCAGATCTCTTGGGAATGTCAGGGAGTCACATCAGAGAAGCATGGAATGGTTTGGGTTGGAAGGGATCTTAAAGACCATCCCATTCCACCCCTGCCAGGGGCAGGAACACCTTCCACTAACCCAGGGTGCTCCATCCTGGCCTTGGGCACTTCCAGGGATCCAGGGCCAGCCACAGCTCCTATGGGCACCCTGTTCCAGGGCCTGCTTACCCTCACAGGGAGGAATTTCTTCCCAATATCCCATTATTCATTATTTTTTATTAATAATGAGTAACAGAGTCTTCATTATTTGTTATCCTATGGGATAGTGCATGAGAATTCACATATTATTCATGGATTTAACAACTTTATTGGTTTGTCACAGACTACTCGCTTGAGCTTGCTGAGGAAAATTCTTAATTACACTGTTGTGATCCCAGAGTTGGTAAAATGGGAAGAGGAGCAAGGAGATAGAGTAATGTGAATTTTAAAGGGGAATCAGAAAGGAGAGGTGAAAAACTGAAAGCTATAAGGACCTTGAATGTTGTACAAAGGTTATTAAGCATTTGAAACAGAGAAGAAACAGAAAAACTGGAAGGGGAAGGTTAGAAGAAAAGCTATCTGTGAACAGATCTTTTTCCAGAAGCCTTAAAAATAACCTGATTCCAAAAGCTGCTAAAGAAACTCAGCCTGAAAACACTCTTGGTTTAGCTGGGTGCAGCTCAGTGACATGAGTACGGCTGCAATTATAAAATGGATGTAAATCAGAGTGATCTGTGCCTTAATTACCAGTCTGCCACACCAGCAGATCCAGTCCTGTGGAAACCCCAAGTGGTTTCTGTGGTGTCTCACCCCACAGACTAATTGGTCACTTGCCTTCTAGAAATACTTTCAAGATGATTAAGAAAAATAATAAATTGGGAGAATATTTTGCTTCTAATTGGGTGTCAGATGTATTAAACCCTCGAAAAACTGAAGGTTTTGCTAATAACCAGAAGCCCTCAGCTTTCCCTGGTGCTCCCTTCTTTGTTCTGAGTTGTTTGTGGAATAATCAGCTTTTAATGGATGTGACATTCACCACAGCTAACCAAGAGGCTTTGGTTTGGGAGAGGCTCTTCTGCTGCCAAAGTGAGTCTGAATTTTGCTGGCCTGAAAAAAAGAATTCTTCTTAGAATTCTTTTGGCGTTACAAAACCCAATTTTGCCTGGTATTTGAAAAGCCTTCAGCCACCTCTGACAGTATTGCAGGCAAAGAAATTGTACTGGAGAAAAGGGCCTAAAATACACATTGTCTGCTTTAAACTTCTTTGGGTTAATAAGATCTGTTTTCTGCTGGCTTGGGGAGTAAATAAACATCAGTGTGTATCACTTGCTGGGAAAGGACCTTAGGAATTCAGCTTAGTGATACAGCCTTGGGATTTGACGTTCCTGGGTGATGTTTGAACCCACAAACATGAGACATGTGCTTGTAAGTGGTTTCCATGGAAATAACATTAAAAGCTATTTAAAGATGGAAGAAAAATGTACACATCTTCTATGGATTTTTACGCCAAAATGATTGATTCTAAAAGCTGGTGTGAAGCAGTTCACACTCTGACTCAATGAGGCCCAGAGCTGTTTAATTCTGGTTTTTTGTGAGGGGTGAAAGTGTTTCTAAATGCTCATGACAGGAAAATACTGCGCAGACAGAAGTTACATGAGCATTTATAATCTGTTTTATCTTCACTTTACTTGCAGAGGAACTGTGCTGATGAACGTGGCAGTCTTTTGTAAGCCAGTAGTTAATATCAGTATTTAATTCTCAGTGGGCAGAAAGGGCTCAGGATTGGTTCAGATTCTTTCTTTTTTTTGTTTTTAGAATAAACTCAAGAATTTAGGAGGAAATGATGAACACTTTGGTCCATTTTGAAGCTGAGGAGTTGGCACTGAAGTGACAAACCAGAGCATTCAACACTCACAGAGACCCCAGAATAATAACCTGGAATGAAAACAGAGAGTGAAAAAAGGAGGAAACCAGTCTGGAAAAACCCTCTGCTGGGCACCTCTGCTTTTCCTGGGTGACTTCAGGGGGCAGGGAAGGGAGAGAAGAGACTGGGAAGGGGGGCAGAAGTGGTTTGAGAAGCAGAATCCCAGTACAGCTGCCAGGGGATAGTGGCTACAAAAAATGTCCATTATTAATGCCCCGAGGCTGAAACTGCCTGGGCAGTGCTGTCTTGAACTGGGTCACTGTTGCTCCAGTGTGACATCACCACCAGGGCTGGAGATGATGAAATTAATAGAAACTGGGAATGTTCATTAAGAACCAGGTCAGCTGTCCTCAGCTCTTAGTGACAGTGTCATCCAGCTGTGGTACCTGAGTAGATTTTCTCACCCACCAGTGGCAGACAGGAAATTTTAGCAGCTGATAGGCCCTAGATCAATAACTTACATAAAACAGCTCCTGAGTCACCTACAACAAGTGCACACATGTGAAATTGGGAAGAAATAGCCTTGAGCTTGTGCTATTCTGGAATCACAGAGTGGGGGAGCTTGAGAGGGCCCACAGTGGCTCCTCTGGGGCAGTTCTTTTCTCCATTCTCCCACAGTTTCTCTTGGAACAGAAAGATCTCTGTTCTCCCCAGATGTCTCCACAGCTGTTTCTCCTGGAACCAGATGTCATCCCCAGATGTCTCCACAGCTGTTTCTCCAGATGTCATCCCCAGATGCAGAGGGGCAGCCCTGGCTCCCTTGTGCACTCTGGCAGCATCTCCTGCCTGCTCCTCTGAACTGTTCTGCTCTTAGCAGCACCAGCAGCCTGGAATTGGAATTTCCCTGCTTTCAGAAAGTTCCCCTTTTGGGCTGGAACAGATAGAAAATGTGACCCTGGAAGCACATGGCAACATTTGCCTCTGCCCACGTTGCCAAACACAGCTGAGCAGAGCCTGACCTTGTAGCAAACCATGGTACAAGCAGGAAATGCTTAAAAAACCTTGGGACTCTTCACATTTTTAGTTGAAGGAATGAGGAGGTGATTAGTTCACAGAAAATACTTCAGTGGACTATGCCAATCCAATTGAAATTTTAAGCTGTATATTCATGCTCAGCAGTAGATTTATTTATTTTTTTAAACTATGTAAAATGCCAGCTAGAAAAGTGCTTTCCATCTAGGTTAACAATAGGGGTTCTTGCATAACCCACTGGAGCTTTCAAAAAATGCCTAAAAATAATTGCCTGCAAACTTTAAATGGATTGGACCAAAGATAAAATTTGGAATGATTTCCACGAGGACCTGCATTATATTTAACTTGTTGGTATCAACATCTGAGTTGAATTTCTGTAGCAGCAGCCATAGGTGCTCACAAATTAAGGTCTATATTACATGCTTTTATTTTAGTTGCTACTAATGTTCCAAATGAATGGATGGACCTTTATTTTTAGGAAAAATAATTCCCAATGTTAACTTAAAACCCTCCCCTTGTCCAGTTTTTTATTTCCTTCAGTAAATACCAGGGGCCAGCTTTACATTTTTCTTCTGTAGCTGGAGCATTTGTGTCTTAGAAAGGTCAAGAATGTCCAATATTCAACTTCCTGGACATTTTTTGAAGATCACGGAACATTACCAACTATTTTTCTCTTCTAAATACACGGTTTTCTTCCAAACATGCAGTTGTACATTTAATAAAGGTTACAGAATTTGTGACATTCCCATTCTCATATCTTTGTTAATATGTAAGGAACTAAAGGTTGCACATTTGAATGCTCAAAGGTTGGCAACTAGAAAACAAACCCAGATATAAGAGCCTGTAATGAACACTGGTTTTACTTTGGGTTTTTTGGGGTTTCTTGTGGTGTGTGGTTGCAGGAAAAAGTCTGATTAACAGATTCATCTCTGATTTCCAAACAATTCAGATTTCTTCTTCACTTTCTTTCTTAAACCACAGTGTAAGACTGCTGTGAGCTCTCAGGCTCAGGTTTAATTGTGCCTCAGAAGAATTTGGTGGCTTTTTGAACATTTCTTGGAGCACATAAGATAAAAAGAATTCTGGTGGTGAGCGAGTACTTTAAAGCCGTATTTGGGGCTCCGTAAAAAAACCCAAGCCATGCTTGTCCTCTGTTGCAGAAAAGTTTGAACGTAGCTGCTTCCTCATTCATACGACATTTTATTTTTATTGAAAAATGAATCCTGCTCTAACGTGCTCTGTAATGAGCACTGTGGGCCGTTTGTGGTGCTGACTGGTGCCACCCTGCTGGCTGCGCATGGGGATGTGGCACAGCTCCCTGCTGGCCAGCTGCTTCCCGGCATTAATCCAATATGCAGATCCCCAGCTTTAATGAAGGACTAATTAACGATCTGGCAGTGGCTGAGCCTCAGCAGCCTGGCTGCACCTTCAGGCTGCCACTGTCAGCCCGGGTTTTATCTCCTGAGCTCCTGGCTCAGCTCAGTCACGCTCTTGGTACCACCAGGCCCAGAAGGGGAAGGAGAAAAATGTCCAGTTCCTTTAAATTCCCCTCGGAGTTCAGTGCCACCTTCAGAAGGTGCTAATGACCTAGAGCTGATTCATCCATTCTCAGGCAATCTGAGTGTAGCTGAAGTGATTTAAATTCACCGAGCTGAAGACAAAAGCCTCATCTCCTTTAACAGAGAACTGCCCGTAGAAATGAGCAAAGAATTTGAAGTTAACAGAATGCTTTCAAAATTAAAAATCTCTGGCTGCTTTGCACTGCTCAGTGGAAGCAAAGCTGAAGGAAATCTGATTTCCCATGGCTTTAGATGGGCTTTCTGGGATTCTGGGATTCTGAGTAAGGCACAGACGAGGCTCACACACGAACATTCTGTGCATCTGAAATATCCCGAGGCAGGGAACAGGTTGAGTGCCTGATCCTGAAACTCTGTTGACAGCAAAGCTTAAATTAAATCCTGGCTTTTCCACGAAGAAGTCATAGTCCGGCAGAGTATTAATAAGTAAATAAATCATCTCTTGGCTTTACAAAGCTGACATTATTGCATGAGCAGTTCCATGTCTTATTTTATGCACCTGGATGAGAATGGAGCCTGGAAAGTGCTCTCAAACACGGCTCTACTGTCCAAAGGAATACTTATAATTTGAATTACTTTTGTATTTATAAAAGAGTACATGGATGGGATAACCTTTGGGAAGAACCAGTGAATATTTTAAATCTTGTTTTGTTTTTGCGGGATTTGACATCTCTCTTTTGTATATCCTGGCTCTGAGTCACCCTCAGTCTGAAGTTAAGTACCACTGATGAATTCTCCCCTGTATCACTCATAGGTCGTTTGTTTCTTTGTCTGTTGTGTTTGATTTTCATCTCACATTGATGAAACCTTGCCCAAGCTCTCCAGGGTGGCTACCCCAGCTTCCAAACTAACACAAACAAGATTTTTCTCCCTTCACATATTTTTGCCGTTTTTTAATTTAAGCAGCCATATCACACGCGCAGCTGAACTGCCCAGTGATAACTCCCTGCCTCCTCCACATCCATTTTTTTGTTCCCTTCTTCCATTTTCTGTGCTCCCGTGTTTTTTTGCCCTGGGGTGACAGAACTGACCTCTGCCAGTTGCCAGTTCTGTAAGAGTCCTTAAAAATGCTTTGTGTGACTAAAGAGAAATTCCTGCCTCTGAGCCCTTGATTATATTTTTGTCTGCACAGAGCAGCAGCCTCTGAGTGCTGGGACACCCTGAGGTTCAGTGCCCTGGATGTGAGTGAGAGGAGGTTTTGAAGAGGGATCCTTCCCATGGAGAGAGACTATTCCATGGCAGAGGGCAGGGAGGAATTTCACTCGACTTGAAACCATGGCTGTTTCTTTGAATCAAGTTGTGAAGTTAAGAGAGGAAGAGGAAAGAAGAAAGAAATGATCTGTGGGTTTCTTCCACCCATCTTGACCCCACAAATAGGGATTTTTTTTTTTCTTTTTTTTTGTGCTTCTAAAAAATATCTGTGGTTTGGGAAAAAACCCAAACAGCCCACAACAAAACAGCACGAAAAACTTCTCAAACAACCCCCTCTACTAAAAAAAGTTTCTTTTTTGCTGTTATGCTTTTCTAGGGCTGAGGTGGACCGTGCAGCTGCCAGCTTGGGGGAGCTCTGTGTGGGTTTGGGAGTTTGGAGGGATGATTTGCAGAAGAGCTGGGACTGGAACCTGCACTCAGGGGACCAGAAACCACATCCAGGCTCTGCCCAGGCCACAGCAGGGCTGTTTGCCACAGCCAGGGGTTTTCCAGAGAGGGCAGTGAGGGGTGACAGCTGAGCAAAAAGGTTTCAAATGCTTTATTTTCTCTTTCACACCCAAGGCAAAAGCACCATTTTACACCTTAGAGCAGCCCAGCTGCATAATCTAAGGATTAAGTGAAAGGTTAAGTGATGCATGAAGCCACAGATGATCCAGAACAATTTCTTCTTTTGAATTCTTATCAATTCTTTTGAAATCTTGCCTTTTGACATAAGTTGGCTCAAACTTTGAATTCCTGGCTCTGGGAAACTGGACTCAACCCTACTCTGAGACTTTCTGACTGTGTCCTGTTGGCTGAAGGTCTGAATCCCCTCAGCATCCAGCAGGATTCCTCTGGCCTCAATCTTGTCTCCAATCTCAGCAGCTGAGAACACGACAGTTAGGCCATGATAGTTTCAGGTTGTATCAAGATGAACTCTGTGCTTTCAGTCCAATCCAATGTTTGATCTTCCCGACCCCAAATCAAAGCTATTTTCTGAAGCATTGCCATGGTGATGCACAACACAGTGTGTTGTCATTGCCAGGGCTTTTAGAGCTTTATTGAAATGCTTTTGAGCTGCAGAAAAAGATCTATGGGAACTAATGGTACATTATGTCGGAGATTGATTTACAATGGGCTGCTCTATAAAATATTTAATAGAATCTCTAAAATTATATCAAGACAAGTTACCAGAAAATTAAAAATACTAAAGTATATAGAGCTGCAAACATGGGCATTAGTGTGTGAGTACAACCAGGCCTCTGCTTCCAGAGCTCGGAAGGAAAATATGTTTGCTGGCAAATTGAGTAATTGTTTCTGAAAATTGGCAGCTCCCTCGTTTCTGGGTAAACCTTCAGCATTACCTATTCCTAAGAAACTTCTTTGTATTCACAGAGTGCTTACTATTGTGAAGCTAATAGATATGTTTTTGATGAACACATTTTTCCATTTGAACTGCGAGAGCAGTAACCTTTAGTCATTCACAGACAAGATCATTTAAATTCTAGGCTCAGTGCAGCAAAATTGCTCGACTCAGAATCTGATATGCACATTGGCTTAATTATTTTGGGGTTTGGCTTTTTCTTTTTTTTTTTTTCATTGTGATGAATCTTATGTGATGATCAGATAGTGAAGGTTATTTTATCTGTGTGGCAAATTCATTTGTGGTCTGATGAATTTATTTCATTATCCCCTGTTCAATCCTGCTCTTTAAAAAACCACAGGATTGCTTTTATTGCTTTTTTCAGAGCACCCTTCGTAAACATGAGATTCTGTACATCTAATTCCATCTCTCCCGAAAACCAGCGATGGGTGTTGGATGTGAAATCCTGACCCTGTTGAGGATTCAGCAGAATCTTTAACCATTAACAGGTAGTTCAGACTCCACTCAGTGGAAATGAGGGTCAAACCCCATCCAATTCCCAGGTCAGGCCAGGCTCCTACAGCTGTTCCTGAGATGGGGGAGTTGATGAATCAGTGTCTGGGATTCCGGCTGCTAAAACAGCAGTCAGTGCTCTGCTTTCCACCTTGTAGAGCATTAATTTGAACATATTCTGTCATTTCCTCTCAAACTTCATTAATGGCAATGGAAACATTAGATTTGCATACATCAATTAGTAAGCAGTTGTGTTAACCAGATTGTTAGGTTCATTAATACTGCTTGAAAGTAGGGCTAATTATATCCCCTTGCCCATTTGGGGCGTTGTTTTTGTCTGACTTGTAATGTGACTAAATTATTATTTTGATTATGCTGACGAGTTAGCTCATTCTTATTTATCTCCTGATTCTTTTCATTCAGGAACCTTTGAAATCTGCACAGATGCCACAGTCTGAGAAGCCTCCCACGTAAATTCAAGCAATACAGTTCTGCTCTTCCCAGGACAGAGTCATTGGAAACCGGGAGGAGGAAGAGAATGGGACATTCTCCATCCTTAAGGATATATTAGGTCATCATATTGGATTTTCTGAGTATGTTTGGGCAAGTTATTACAAATCAATGTAAATTAGTTCAGCTTTGCATCCAAGCAGCCCAATAAACTGATTGAAGCATCAGATTTGAACTTGCTTGTGCTAACAGTCACCCTGACCCTGCTGCCTTTTTCCAGCAGGCCCTTACCAGGGCTGCAGAAATCCTTTTCCAAGGATCTTTGCTTTCCATTCCTGTGTCATTTCCCGAGCCTGATGCTCTGCCAGTCTGTAAAATGCTGTCTCTCCTGAAGGAGGAACCTGACACATTCACGGGGCCATTTCCTAAATAATGGCAAAGATTGTGCAGGTCCTTTGGTGATTAACAAGAGCTCTCAGTGGCGAGGCTGACAAGGCACTCCTGCCTGTCCTTATTCTCTCCCTGCCCTGGAGAGGCTGGAGTCAATGGAGCTCCAGGGAATCAGGGGGGAGCAAAGAATGATGCTGAGGGCCAGGAGAGTCTCCAATCCAACACACGGTGTTTGTCTTACCTAAAGTGACAGAGCTTTTCCTTTCCTCATCCATTCACAAGGCTCATTAGCACTTGGTCTACTGTGTAAAAATAAAAGAAAATGGAAGCAGAGCAATTAAGGAACAAATTGGAAATTACAGAATTGTGTCAGAGCTTTGGAGCTCATTTGGTCATTTGAGGTCTGTGGCTTTACGTGTTTTGGTTGTCCTGGGTTGGTGTCACTCTGCTTTTGCCACCTCTGGAGGTGTCCCAGGAACACCTGGACGTGGCACTCCATGCTCTGGGCTGGGTGACGAGGTGGGACCAGGCACAGGTTGGACTCCTGGAGGTCTTTTCCATCCTCAGTGATTCCGTGATTCTGTAACAACAACAAAATTCTTCAGATACTGCTGAGCTTTGCCAGAGCTCTCTTCTTCCTGGCTGTGACATCCAGAGGAGCCACGAGCTACAGAGAAGTGACACAGCCATCACAGCTTTCCTCCCACACCCTTTGGAGTCTGACCTTTGCGCTTGTGCCATTGACTTCTCCATTCCCAGTGAGCCGGAAGGGCAAACCACCAGCCACGAAAATTGTTAATTAAACCAACAAATGGATTCAACACTGCATTTCTTGATATGAAAAAAAGAAATGCTTCAGATCACCAAAGCGTTTTTTGGGTTTTGGATATCTTGAGCCCAGTCCTGCTGCCTGAGGAGTTGTAGCCAGGCATTCTGTGGTTGTAGGCTCTCTCCTCCCACAGGAAGACCTGTTCCTATTCCCGTTCCCGTTCCCGTTCCCGTTCCCGTTCTTATTCCCGTTCCTGTTCTTATTCCCGTTCCTATTCCTATTCCTATTCCTATTCCTATTCCTATTCCTATTCCTATTCCTATTCCCGTTCCTATTCCTATTCCTATTCCCATTCCTATTCCTATTCCTATTCCCGTTCCCGTTCCCCTTCCTGTTCCCCTTCCCGTTCCCGTTCCCGTTCCCCTTCCCCTTCCCATTCCCATTCCCCTTCCTCTTCCATTCCCATTCCCATTCCCATTCCCATTCCCATTCCCATTCCCATTCCTGTCTTTGTTTCTGCCTCTCTCTGAGCTCGAACGCAAGCTGTGCGCTGTCCCCGTGTCCCTCGGCAGGCTGGATGCAATGCAGAGTAACTTAATTAAAGATGCTCTGGGGGGAAAAGTGGAGTCTGCAGCAGCCAGAGGAGAGCACATAAAACCAGAGCAGCCTCTGCACCTAAGTGATCAGTTACACTGCAAAAGGAAAAACAGATCCAGCCGGAAAAAAGGCAGTTTGGATAAACTCAGGGATCCCATGTTATGCTCAGAATCAGGACCCAGCTCGTTATAAAAAAGCAGTTCAAGTGTTGTGCCTTTGCGCACTGCTTCGTCTTTCTAATTGGGCAGCGCAATTTAATGAAACAGTGGTGGGTTTTTTTTCCTCATTAATAATGCAAAATATTTAAACAGCGTGCAGCAGTGCTTTTAGAGGCTTTGCTGATAATTTGTGTTGCTGGAAGCGGGGCTGGTTACTCTCAGTGAGAGAAAAAGCTTGGTCTGGTCATGTCATGCAGTTTAGAAGCTGCAGGGCTCCTGGAGGAGAAGCTCCAGTTCTGTTTAAAGGACCTAATTTCCCCCAGGTTGTACAGACACCTCTGCTACCCTGCCAGCAGTGTCCAGCACCCGGAGTGTGGGGCCATCCTCAAGGAAAGCTCAGCTGGTGGTGCTCAGAGATGAGGACACGTCTTCCACCTTGGCACGGATTAACTTCTTTTCTTTTCAGACTTTTATCTCTGTGTGTGGCACAGGATGGTGGGTCAGAGATTGAACAAGCCTCCATTTTGTTACTTTACTTCTCTCGTAAAACTTCCTGAGTCCCTGAGGCTTTTAGAGGGAGAAATGGCTTCTAACTTGTTCTTGGACCGAAAATAAAATGCCCACATTGTCTCCACTCTGTTTGGGGCATCATTAAGGCAGCTATTATTGCACTAATTTTAGTGGAGAGAAACCTGCTTCTGTTCCCTCATTGCAGCAGGAGTTTTGAGATTGTTGTGACGCTGAAATGATTTTAAAAGTTAAGCACTACAGCTGTTTCAGAAGCTGGCTTAAAAAAAACTATAAATTCAAACTCATTCTGATGTTAATTGCACTGAACTACGTACTGAGTTAATTGAAAGCTTTTAGCTGTTATGGTTGTCCATGCACTCCCCACTTCCTTGTCCAGAAGTCCCAAATTGCATATAATGAAAAAAATGAAAGCATTAAATGGTTGCTGCAAGTGCTTGGAGTGCAGTGTGCCATAACATCCACGTCACCAGCACAGGAAACAGAAAATGTTGTTGTCTGGAACATTTCCATTCATAGAATGATTTGCTTTGAGAGGGAGCTTAAAGAAATCTCCATCCCTGCCACGGGCAGGGACATCTTCCACTGTCCCAGGCTGCTCCAAGCCCCAGTGTCCAGCCTGGTCTTGGACACTCCCAGGGATCCAGGGGCAGCCCCAGCTGCTCTGGGAATTCCATCCCAGCCCCTGCCCATCCTCTGAGTAAATAAAGATTTTTTTCCTTGTAATTAAACCCAGTCTGCCCTCTGTCAGCTTGAAGCCATTCCCCTGACACTCCTTGTCCTTGTAAAAGTCCCTCTCCAGCTCTCTTGAAACCCCTTTAGGTACTGGAAAATAGAGTAGGGTTCATCTACAAGACATGGGGAAGGATTAACACTTGACTTTTGCATAAAAAATTCTTTTATCTTTAGATACCACGAAACAAACGAACAAAAAGTTTTCATAGCGTGCATTTGTGATTCTGGAAGGCTTCTGAGAGCTGCAGATTTACAGTTAAGGATCGTAGATTCGACAGTAAAAAGTCTGAGCAGAACAGAAATTCCTCAGTTTTGGTGGTTAATATTGAACACCATTTCTCCAAAGAGAAATAGAAAGGGATACACCACATTGTCACAGCACAGTGTCACAGCACAGTGTCACAGCACACTGTCACAGCCCATTGTCACAGCCCATTGTCACAGCACATTGTCACAGCCCATTGTCACAGCACACTGTCACTGCCCATTGTCACAGCACACTGTCACAGCACATTGTCACAGCCCATTGTCACAGCCCATTGTCACAATCCATTGTCACAGCACATTGTCACAGCACACTGTCACAGCCCATTGTCACAGCACATTGTCACAGCACACTGTCACAGCACATTGTCACAATCCATTGTCACAACACATTGTCACAGCACACTGTCACAGCACAGTGTCACAGCCCATTGTCACAGCCCATTGTCACAATCCATTGTCACAGCACACTGTCACAGCACACTGTCACTGCCCATTGTCACAGCACACTGTCACAGAACATTGTCACAATCCATTGTCACAGCACACTGTCACAATCCATTGTCACAGCACACTGTCACCGTGTGCTGAGGGTGCTTGTCACTGCAAGCAAACAAGGACAAGGACTCTTGGTTCCCTCTCCAAGGAGGGAACTCATCAGTGGCAAGGCCACCAAGCTGTTTCTTTCTTGAGGCTGCTGCGAGAGGAGCTGGAGGATTTGCAATCAGAGACACGCAAGCAGCTCTCGTGTCCCTGGGGAAGGGTGACTCACAGGCTGCCAGGACCCAGCCTGCAAAAAAGCCTGGATTTATCCCAAAGCTCCACCAGAACTGAGCTCAGCCCCAGCTGCTCAGCCTGCAACACATTTTACCCCCATGTGGCACTGCTGGACCCATCTGGTTTTCTTGTTGTGGAGGTGAATTTCTTGTGCTGGGCTGCGGAATTGGAGGGCTGCAAATATTTCCTCAGCTTTAATTTTTCCATGATTATCCAAGCAGTGTTTGGTTTGAAGCTTCCATCAAGAGCCCCATTTTCACCATAATGAAAGAACAATCTACAGGAACTGCTTATCTTTGCTTCTGTTTCTTACGCGCTGATCTTGAACTGTGTAACCAACACCAGGTGGACACCGAGAAGTTTTTCTGTGAAAAAGCAGAAATATTTGCTTGTGATTTATATATTCAAGGATGATGGAAGCAGCCCCAGCACCTGCCAGTGAGCAGAGCACTGCTGGAGGGCTGCGCCTGCCTGGCTGTGTCAGCAAACCACGATGAATGTATTGATGGTGCCTGGCAGGTACCTGAAAACAAGTTTTCCTTGAAAACAGTTTTGTGTTATGTCCTCCAGTTACCTCCTCCTGCTGCAACTGCTGTGAGGAAGATCTTTGCTACTGACAGGAGAGGTGAGAAGATGAAAAACAAACACTCCATCATTTTGTGCCAGTAGGTCCTAGGAAAGAAAAGAACCGAGTGTTCGTGGTTCTTTGAGCTTTTGGTGTCTCCTGACTGTTTTACTCTGTAGTTGCACCTTTGTCCCCGTAGCATAAAAATACCTTCATAAAGCATGAATTCATCTCCTGGGGGAGAAGGGAACTGAGTGACAAGAGAGGGAAGCTCTAAGAAGTCTGCTAAAATGGTATCTCTTTATAACTCTTCCCAGTGCTGACATGGAGCTGCTGCCTTTGGCATGAGCTACGCCATGGCATGACACGAGCTTTGCTGTGAGCTGCACCATCAGGGATGGATTGGGAACAGCTGTGCTTTCCAAAGAGGGTGTAACCCATTGGGACAGCTGTCAGAGTGGAGTTTATAAAGCCATAGAATTATTGAGGTTAGATCAATACCTGTGAGGGTGCTTTAAGGTCACCAAGTCTGCTTGTAAACCCCACACTGCCTCTAAGCATCAAAGACAATCAAAGTTCACCTCTAAACATCAAAGACAATCAAAAGCCTTGGGAAGGGGCAGGAAAAGTGTTGATTCTTCAGTTTCTGAAGGGGCTGGAGAAGTCTCTTGCTTTGGGGCTCTCCACTTGCCCTACCAACAGGAATTCTCCTGCAGCTCCTCTTGACATGAGACACCTCAAACCCGTATGGAAAACTGGCAGCTGGGACAAGGTACTGAGGAAAAGAGGCCTCAGATAAATTCAGCATGAAATATTTACCTTGTGTGGCACAAGCCTTCCTTCTTTAACTTATTTAACTCTGTTCTCAGACATAGTGCTTGTGGCAGTAACCACAAAATCCTGCGCTGTTCATCTTGAAACGTGTAATGAAATTTGCTAAAAAGTGGATGAAGTCTGCTTTTGATTACAGAAGTAGCAGGATCTTTCCAGTCTTCCTTCATTTTACTATCTGGAGGAGAAAAAAAAAACAAACAAAAAATCCCTTTCCAGTGCATTGTGGCAAACTTTTAAGTGGCAGCATGGCTGAGGTGAAAATGTTATCAGGTTGGCACAGCCAGAGTAAATCGGAGTGAGCTGAGATGATTCTCTTCCCATTGCTCAGAAACACCACTGTGAGCCTCACAGCTGGTTTTTTTGGCTTTGCAGGAGCCCCCCACAGAGGGGACAATCATCTATTGTCCAAAAGTCCCACATTTTCTAACAAGAACAGGAGAATGAGAGGCACGGATTGGGAATTGTGGCAGCGTGTCACAAACGAGAGCAGCCGGGAGACAACCAATGCACAAATCTGCTTCCTGAGGGAAGCAGGGGGAAGGCACAATTGGCATCATCCAAGACAATAAAAGTGGCATGAAAAGAATCACTGAAGATATAAGAAGTGCTGATGCACTGGAAATGTTTTTCCTCTCATTCATTCTCCATGGGCGCTTCCTTCAATGTCCCTGGCCATCAACTCCTAGCAGTTTAATTTTATTTGGAGAATGTAAATGGGGAATTTGGAGTTGTAAAATATTCACATTTCAGCAGCCAGACTACAAGGAAACGGGCCACTTGCATTGCTGTTGTGGCTTGTAGCTGTTCCCAGTCCCACTGCTCAGTGGTTCTTCTCCCCATGAGGCTTCCAGCAGCACACTGAGCCCCCTGGGAAGCCCTCTGACACATTTTGGGAGCAGTTTTTGGACATACTCAGGCAGTTTTGTTACTGAAGTGGGCCGATGTAACAATTCAGAGGTTGCAGCATTTTTCAGACTAGAAAACCCCTGCCAGTCTCTCACAGTGTGGCATCAAGAAAGCTTTAATTATCATGTGCTTGACAGTAAGAGGTAATTGATTTGTAATTTGTCTTGGGTTTGTGGTTTGGTTTGGGTTTGGCTTTTAACGAGGAATTTCTCTAATTGCCATTTAATGTGCACTGTTCCGTCCAATGTGTATATTTTTCCACTTAAGTGACTCTTCCCATAGTGGTGTCTGTTCAAAAGGAAGTTTTTTGTCAAAGCAAGATTTGTGATGGGCCATAACCTTCCCCCCTTTAAAGAAAGCATTATTCAGCCAAAATATGTACACTCCTGTGATTATGTCAATATATCACTTCCTGCTGGGTATTAAACTGCATTATTCCTGGAGTCTGAACTGGGAATATGATTAATAACAGCTTCTGATACAGCAGATAGCAAATGAAGGCCGAGTAATAGTAATTTCTCATTTGAATCACAGCCAAATTGGCTGCTTTGCAGTACTCGTCTGTGGCAATTATTTGTTGTTCTGCTTCCTAATGCTGATTTCCTTCCAGAGTTGATCAGCATGAGTCTCAGGGAAACACTGGCACATTGCTTGTGTCTATAAACACTTGTGGCCAGGTGGAGAAGGCAGAACTGCTGATTAGATCTGCTTGAATCCAGGCCCTCCTGCAGAACAGGGCTTTTGGGGAGTGCCTGGTCCTGGTCCTGGTCCTGGTCCTGCTCCTGCTCCTGCTCCTGCTCCTGCTCCTGCTCCTGGTCCTACTCCTGGTCCTGGTCCTGCTCCTGCTCCTGCTCCTGGGGTGGCAGAGCAGTGTCCACCTGCCCACACTGGCCACCTGCAAACGGCCTCGTTGTGGTGATTTGGGGCCAAGATGTGCAAACCCTCTGCAGATGGAGTGAGCTCCCCCAGCCACAGCATCCTCTGGCTGCCAAAATTTGCTTTGTTTCATTTGAGCTGCAGGTTTGGGGCTCTGCTGGGGAGCTGTGCTGAGCTCCTCGAAGGGCTCCTCGCTTGCTCGTTATTCCAGAGCAGGATCTTGCTGGGGGATGTTCAGGAGTGCTGACCTGCTGAGATAGATTTGGAGTCTGACTTGGGATGGATTTGCACAAGGGGAGCTCAGCACTTCACAGCTTGTGGCGCTTGTGTTAAGATCCTGTTCTCTTCCAGAACTCAATGTTCCCAATCTCTGAAGAAATTTCATAAAATCACAGAATCCTTTGGGTTGGGAGGAATTTAAAGCTCCTCTCATTCCATGCCACGGGCAGGGACACCTTCCACTGTCCCAGGCTCCAAGCCCTGTCCTTGAGCACTTCCAGGGACCCAGGGGCAGCCACAGCTTCCCTGGGCACCTGTGCCAGGGCCTCCCCACCCTCACAGAGAAAAATCCCTCCCCAATATCCCACCTGAACCTCCTCTCTGTCAGTTTGAAGCCATTCCCTGTGTCCTGTCCCTCCATCCCTTGTAAATCCTCTCTCCCCATCTTTCCTGCAGCTCCTTCAGGCCCTGCAAGGCCACACTGAGGTCACCCCAAAGCTTCTCCTGCCCAGGTGAGCAATGCCAAATCTTTTAGCCTTGCCCCAGTTTTCTTAGCCTGAAATTTTCCCCAGCATGTCTTTAAATACATGGAGAAATTAAAAGGGAGAAAAATAAATAAATAAAAAAAGTCATCTTCATTTTCTAATTTTTCCATCCACTTTCTCCAGCTGCGTTTTGTAGTTCCACAAAATAAGCTAAAAATTGTAAGGTTTGATTAAGTTGATAGAATGTCTAGAAGACAACCATTTGTTCATCTTTCTAAGTAAATTATAAATTGCTTTGTGCCAGTTTGTCTTAAAATGACCTTTGTAAATGTGTGGATCTCGTTTGTTTTCCACATTTTAATTGAAACTAGCTGGGTGTAAGACAGCAGAACTGAGGGTGCTTAAATTCTCATTAAAACAACATGAACAAAAACAACTTTCATATGTGCAAGGAAAAAATGTGATGGCAAAAACCAGATAATTCCAGATTTTCTGTGAATTGTCAGCCAGTGATTCCAAGTGTGGCTTTGTAAGGAAAATGAAACACGGCTTGTACATATACAAGTATAAATGCATATATATTTATAAAAATATGTATAAATACATCTATGACTCATGATGACTGGAAAGTTCTTAACAAGCTGCTATTTTTTACTGTGAGCTACCAGTTGCAGGATGTGAAAATGCCCATTTTGGCTACCTAGACCCCATGAATGTCCAGCTTCCAGCACACTGGACAAGGCACTGTTGGATTCACAAAGGAAACAGAATGATGCTTGAAATCTATTCATTGCAGCATTAACGTGAGCCTGCTAAGTAATATTTTTGGGGAACAATTACAACTTTTCAGCCAGAAAAGGCTTTTTTCTAGACTCTTCTTCCTTACAGAAATTACTTCTTGCTTTTAACACATGCTCACTGATTATGCAGATGGCTTAATGACCTTGTATTCATTGCTGCTTCAATGTGGGAGCTGTATTCTTAGTTAATTCTACCTTTGCCTTTATTTGGAATATCAGATTGCTCCAAGTTCTTTGATGTGGTGGTTTTGATCATGCAGGGCTCTTGCTCACCATTTACAGAGCTGTCTGGTGTACTTATCTCTTCAGAAAAAGTAATATTGAACCTTGTGTTGCATGGCCTGCTCATACCAGCTCCCAATAAAGCAAGGAAGGGGCAGTCCAGCAGTGATTTAATTTTCCAAATGGCAATATTTGTGCATATGCCTCCGAAGTTATTTGCCTTTTCTGATCAGCAGTTAGACAACAAATTGGTAGCGATTATCACATTAAAAGGAAAGCATTACTTCAGGACAACTGAATAATTTTTCATTAAGGAGAACTTCCAAAGGGACAGCATTTAAGAAAACAAACCACAGAACTGTCACATAGCTCCAGCTCTCCCAGGGTATTCTGTTCCCTGAGCTCTCTCTTGAAAATGCTGCTCCCTGGGCTAAATATCCTCCCTGCCAGCTTTTCTAGCTTCATTATTTGACTTTGATAAAGGCGTGGGGTCCCCTACATATTTTCTGATATCCTCCCTTCCAGGATGAAAACTCCTGAGCAGCAGGTCTTGGTGGCTAAATAAGAAATCCTGTTCCTTTAGGAGGGGGCACCAGCAGGGAGGGATGCAAGAGATGCTTCTGTCCATGGTACCACAGGAGCCCTGCTCTGGTCTCAGGCATCAGCCAGAGGAAAGCAAAGCCCTTCCTCCAGTTTTCCCTAAGTAAAGAAAACCTGAGGTGCCCAGTAGGAAACCCAGCACCTCTTCACGTATTGTTTTGCACGTAATAATTGAGCTGGGCTTGAATATTTCTTCTACATTCAGCCTGTCAGTAATTTAACAGCTCTTAGATTCTGGCAAGGAGATGCACGTAGGTCAAAAGATGATATTTAAAATCCACCCTGCCTGAGAAATAATGAGTTCCATTTTGAGGGAGAGCATTGATTTTCACTGTGCTTGTGCTATCATACAGAATGGAGATACCTGTTAGAATATTTTTCGTTATTTGAACAAAAAAAAAAAGATTGTTATTTGTTGTTGAAATTTCTTACTTGGTCTTGGGTGCTTTAAATGTCTGTATTTTATGTTTTGAAGGCTTATTGGCTTATTTATCATTTAACCCTTTCAAGTACAATATGTCTTTAGATAGTACAAGTTAACAATACCAAAATAGAGAGGCCAAAGCCACAGGGCAAAATTTTCCGGAATCTTATGGAGCTTTTCCTTTTGGGAATGAGCAGTGGCTGGGACTAACTCCCATCAAACCAGCTGGAGGAGGGATAAAACAATAAAAAGTCTTCTTGCTAAGAGAGTAGGGTGGAGGCAAATGCTCCCCTGCCCCATTTCTGTGTTTGCCTCTGGAAACTGCTGAGCAGGGGAAGTGCAGCTGTAACTTTTTCCGTCAGCCAGCAAAGGAGGTATTTTAATACTAGAGACAACACCCTTTACAAAGGTTGTGTCAGCTCCTGGTGAAGCTGCAAAACAAACAACCAGAGAAGGTAGAAATCAAATCCAAACCAAGTTAGAGTAGTATGATATGAGAAAAGAAAGCAATGAATTGAAACTCGGAGAACATCATGTTTTTTCTGCTTGGTGAATTGGATTTTAAAAAAGAATATTTGGTCACTTATGTGTGCCCTGTCTGATTTCACATATGCTTGGTTTAATTTCAATAGATTTTGTACCTGTTATTACCCACTCGTAGAAATTCTGGAAAAGAAAGAACTTTTATTTCTTGATAAAAATGTACTCTTCTATGATAATTTGCTTGTTTCCAATGTCTTTCCCATTTTTCCAGCTTATGATTTAAAACTTAGGGTTTAGCAGCTATTATCTTTGTAACAGAATTTTTGACATGTCTGGTTCCTATTTTAAAGGGACTTAAGAACAAAAGAATATATGGATTTTGGGCAATAACAATAGGCTAGACTTACCAAATTGCATATCAGATCATCCACAATGAGGCTAAATTCCACGAATCAGTGGTGGAAATAATGCTTGCACTGTTATTACACCCACAAGTCCACTTGTACCTGTTCTCAGTTGGATATAATTTCAGTTTCAACTTCTCTTGCTTAGTTAAAAGCAAAACCCCTGTGTGTTTTGATCTAAATGCAGGTAGCAGAAGAGAACAATTGCTCATTAGTAAAAGCTTTTCACCACTGAAACATGCAAGTGTCCCTTTGCCTACAAATGCACACAATTCCTGATTTAACATTCTCAGAGCACGTTTTTCTGCTGCTTCTCATTTTAATCAAAGGGAGATCCTTTGTTTTCACGAAGAATCCCCTGTGGGGTCATGCTGGCTGATTCCATTTACCTGAGCTGATTTTAAGTGTTTGTTTCTGGACTCTCCAAAGTGGATTTGCCAAGAGGAGTTTGCTCAGAGCTCCTCCTGGGCACACATCTGCATTTTTTCGGGGAATAGGAATGACATCCCAGCAACTGGAGCCACGCAACTTATTTATGGAATGGCAGGTTCGTGCCACGTGCCCACATGGATTTGTTTAGACTTCTTCCAGCATTAAACAGGGAAGCACTGTCAAATAGTACTCAGGGAATGGGGGAATTATTTACCTGTTGAGT
Organism: Tichodroma muraria; assembly: GCA_013390105.1. NCBI lineage: Eukaryota > Metazoa > Chordata > Aves > Passeriformes > Sittidae > Tichodroma > Tichodroma muraria. Next base: position 1,272 of record WAAG01013801.1, on the reverse strand, counting down.
TTTGTTTGAGTGACAACAGAGGAGTGCAGAGGGGAAGGCTGAGGGCTGAGAGCTGCCCAAAGCTCTGGGGCGTGGCTGGCAGGGGGGCACAGAGGGGCAGCCAAAGAACCAAAGCAGCAGCTTCCAGCCCAGTTTTGTTGGTGCCTCTGTAAACTTAAACAAACCTGAGAGGAAAATTGATTTTGGAGAACTGTAGCTGATTCTGCTTTTAAAAAAAAAATCTGTTTTAGCGCTGCTTTGGTGTTCACTGATGGGCATTCTGTCCGTTGCTGCTGTTCCCTTCCCCTGGAGCTGAATGTTCAGGTTGCAGCATAATTCTGGAGCTGTTATTCTCCCCTGATTTGTGGTTTTAAATAGCCCCTGCTTTCGCTGAGACAGACAGTTGTCCTTCAGAAGAAATAGATGTTCTGTTACATAAATGTCAAATATAATGCAGTTCACTTTATGATGACAGTAATGAAGTGTTTGGTTTAATTTTGTACATCAAGTTGGATATGCAAATGCATTAATTACTTTCTTAAAGATAAATTTACTGCATGCCTCATATTTGGTCCTGCCTCCTTTCTGTTTTGTTTTGCCAAAAGTTTTGGATTCCCCAAGCCCACCTCAGCTCCTTTCATGCAAAGAAATTTGAAAATGAAAGATGACATTTATTTACTGTCCCTGTACCCTTTCAAAACCTGAAATTACTGGTCCTTGATTTAGATTTAGACCTTTCCAAGTACATGCTGTACAATTTTAAGATTACTAAAGGCAAATGTCTTCACAAGTAGCACATAATTGACTGTACGTAGTGGCAATAAAAGGCTTCCAGTACAAGGTCTGGTGTTCTGCCCAAGTGAAGAATAAGTTCAAATTCATTTCAAGAGACAAGTGTTTTTTGAAGAGGTACTTTGGTCTTGAAGGCTGAAGACAGGAGTAACGTGTAGGCTTTGTGAGATCAGACAGGAACAAGGATGAAGTCTGTCCTAATTAGCTGCAGGCTCTTGATTCCACACTTCTTGTCACCTGATTGGCACCAAAGACATTCACCCTCAGACCTGGCCCTCTCCCACATCCCAAACATCACCACGTGCACCCAGGGCTGCTCTGCACAGCTGCTCATTCTCTCTCCCCCACCCAGTCCTCTCCAGCCTCTCTTTTTTGACCTGATGTTTCCTTAGAGGTGTTCACCCTGGTGTGAGGAAAATCTGCATTGCACTGACAGAACGAGCTCGTGATGTGTTACCATTCCTTGCTGCAGGAAGGGCTGTGGGATCATGGAATGGTTTG
>WAAG01013798.1:36297-55870 GCA_013390105.1 Tichodroma muraria | reverse complement strand
AAAAGCATCAGGAACGAAGAATGACTTTTTATGTAGGAAAAAATTACCATTTCTATTTCATTTGTAGACTAAAGTCACACAAACAAGTACTACCATATTCTGCTGGAAGTTATTTAATATTCACCTCCAGAAGTGTTTTTCTGGTTTTACTGTTTTTGAGCTAACACTTTCCAAGTCCTATTTTTTTCTATTAGTAATCACTTGGGAGATTATTATAACATCTTTTTTTCCCCATTCATTTCACCCTTAATCACACTGAACAGCGAAAGTCGATTAATAAATTTCAAGACTGTAAATATTTTCTTTAGTTTCATGCTCTGGTTCGTGTGCAGAAACACAATCCAAACAATAAATCAAATCTATGTCTATCACATACCTCCTGAAGTGCCCACTAAGCTCACAACATGAGAGCATAGGTCATACTCCTCTCTGCAAGAGACCACGGGGGACGGGAAGCAAGACACCGGCACTGAACCTTGTAAAGGCAGATCCACAGCAACCCAAGAGCTGACACTTTTGGTGCAAGAAAAAGGCGAAAGAAATAGGAAATAAACTAGGGGAGATGATAACTACTGGAACTACTATCCTCAGACTGAGGATTAGTTATGAGTGAAAGTGAGGAATCCAGTGGGAGACACTGAGCACAGAAAAAACTTACTGCAAATCAGAAAGCTTCTTTATGTGTTCTGACATGTCTGACACCAAGACCAGGGCCATCAGTTTCATCTCTGAGAGTAAAACTGAAAATAAAGCTGCAAATAAGTTATATGCCCTGGAACTCAAATCAAAGAGAAGGAAAGGGAGAAAATCCAGCATCTTGATAGAAGCCAAATAAGGGGGAAAAAATCATTTTTTTTCTCAAAATTCAGGGCAGTCTCTGGAGGTCAGGTTGTCCTCTGTATGACCAACATACTGGGTCACCTTAGCCTAATTCAGCCCTGAGGAGACCCTGGTTCACCTGAGGCAAGGCATACAGAGCTCATAAGGCAGCCAGTCCCATGATATAATAACCATTACAAAACTGAATTTAAAGTCAATGCTGGCAATTTAGGCTGTTGGAGAAGGACAGACAACGTAGCCTTAGAGAAATTTTCATATATGGCTCCTTTATGTCTCACCATATGGAGAAGCACAGACACAACAGTTCAAGCTTTCCTGGCTAAGCCAGGCAGCGTCCCTCAGAGGTAATCCACAATAACTTAAATTAGAAAAGGAAAAGCTGTTTTCAAGTCTTTTTATTTTCATCCTTCTCTGTTGTGGGAGTCACAAATTATGCTAACATATTCACTAGCAAGCAGAGTAAGACCACTGAATTAATGTCTCATAAAACAACAAAGAGTCATAAGATATGAAAAGATCTCCAGTCACTTTCATTATCAGGCTGGGCAAAATAGTAGGCAGTGATTTTTACTTTTCAATTTCACTTTTTTACATAAAAGAGATTTGACACAGATCCTAAGAAAGATTTCTTAATTATTTGCCCAAATATTTCAGGAAATATGATGAGCAGGATATCACTGAAGGATTTGCATGGCTGTTCCACTAGTGGGAGTAAAAATGATGGCTTGAGAGATTTAGCTGAGATATATTGAAATATTGAAGATCAAAACCAGACTTTCCAGGTTAGGAGAACCCATGCTTAGAGGGTAAATGCTTTTCTGTGACTAAGGTCTATTTTACTTCAATAATTGCTTTTCTCAGAGAAGATAATTAAGATGAAGATGATGATGATATCGATGACTTAATGCTCTTTAATTCTACTGAATAATTAAAGGTGGAAACAACATTGTGCCTTCAAGCTATTACTTGCATCCTTTGATGGAGTCCCAGTGCTAAGGAGACATATCTAACACATGCTTATTTTCAGTCATTTCTTTATTGTTTCAAGAAGCAGATAATGATACATTTTCAGCACTATTATATGGTTTATAAAGGAAATAATCACAAGCCTAATATTAAATAAATAGTAAGTTCCCTAATCATTTCAAATGCTTGAGGTTAAGGTCCAAAAGAAGTAAAAAAATATTTGGAGCTCTGATAAGCTCGGATTCAGAAAGGTCCCAGTGGCTACACCAAGAGTACAGGTCAGCTTCCTAGCTCAGGTAAATGTATTGATTAATAGGGAATTGTATGTATTTCTATCAATTGTATGGAGCCCAGCTGAGACTCCATTAGAAATGGATGGTGGTATCTGGCCCAGATCTTACCTAACTCCCTAGAAAGATAATTAAGCTCATAATTTTCAGAGGCAGACAAGTCTGGTCCTTTTTTTTTTTTTTTTAATACAGGGAGGAATTTATCAAACAAAGTACACATCTTGCTTATGTGATTTTTATATATATATAAAAATCACATAGGCAAGATGTGTACATTTAATGACCAGGTTTGTAGTGAACCTGTTCCCTCATCACCCCACTGCCATGTTCTGAAGCCAATCCACTGCATCAGCAAGCCTAACCTGGAATAACTAAGCAGTACAGAAGGTGTAATACACTGAATTTTTCTCACAACATTTTCTGACAAAACTGATTCATCATACGATTATGTTAACATTGAATCCAAACGATAATTGAAATGTTTGTGTTATTAATTACTTTGCTAATAGGAAGGGAAAATATTTGATATATGAATTGTGTAGAGGTTGCTACATATAGGTAGATTAAAGGAAGCAATTTCTAATCCCAAGGACCTAGAGGATGAAACCTTGATTAAAACTTTCTTTAATATATCTTAACAAATTAGAAAAGTCTTGTGGAAGAAAGGGTAACTATTCAGTACAGGAACGTGCAACATTCCACAGTGAGTCAGAATTTGGCAGCAATATACACAACATAAAGAATAACTGGACTTCTTATGCTGTTTCAGAAAGTTTTCAGGACTGTCATGGAATTCAAGTTCAGCATTAGTTGACAACACTGCTGTTGTAAAAAAGAAAAACGTAAGAAAAATATAAACAGGGGTAACATTTATAGACAGATGATGTAATCCTACTTCTCTTAGCATTGGTAAGGTCTCGGCTGAAGTATTTTGTTCCATTTTGGGCATTATATTTCAAGAAAGATGTGTATCATCTGAAGTTTTCAGATGAGAGTAACTAGCTTTATGAAACACAACACACAGGCAGTATTGAGCAATTTCAGGATGTTTAGCACAGAAGAGGGAGTATCAATGATGACATAGTAATTACCTTCAAATCTTTAAAACACTACTGCAAAGGAGAAAGGGAAGTGAAGCTTTCCAAGTTCATGAAGAATATAAAATAAAACAATAGGTTCAAATCCATCGGAGAAGATTTAAGACAGGAGCAGGACAAGCTTTTCACAGTGAAGCATTGCAACAGATTGCTCAGGAGGATGGTAACTCCGAGTGTACAAGGGCCAGCTGCTCCCTCAATGGTGGGATGCCAGGAGCCACATCCAGTTCCACAACTGGCAGGACAGAGACCCCCACCCAGGGCCTATCCCACTGCCCCTAGCAAGGAATCGGGGCAGGCCAGGGAAGGAAGCTCAAGACAGAATTATCTGGCAAGTTCTGGTGATGCAGCAGGCCCAAGGTCAAGCCAAGAGCCAGTCAGTAGACTGGGATCAAGAAAGCACATGGCCAAGCAAGGCGTTGCTGTGGGTGGTTTGAGCCTGGCATCCTACAGCATTGCTGGGGCAGGGATTGACGGCCCTGAGCCAGGCTGAAATAAAAGTCCCTGGCCCAAGGGCAGGCATGAGGGCTATTCCAAGGGAGGCTGGGCAGGACCATTAGGGCCACTGATGCACTCACTGCAGGCTGCAGGACATGAAATGCCACATGGAAAAGCTGGAGGTCTTCAAGAGCAGGCTCCTGGCAGGATGGGCAGAGACATCTGTGATCCATCCTTGGGGCAGAAGAGACCAGGTGACCTCTAGGCTTGCCTTCTTTGTTTTGACATCTCGAGTTTGATGCCAGAGATCTGAATCTCTCTATTGTACAACTGCTGTGGCCCACAGGGATGCTCCCCAGACATTAGGAAGGATGCCTTAGACAGAATGAAAAGACACTACACCAGAGCTCTAAAGGTCCTAAATCAAAAAGCAAGAGATATCTTCCCCACTTCTGGGGCAAATATGTTTAACATTGATAATTTACATCCATAGGTTTCTTATTCTATTATTCCAGTAACAGTGTTAACACTGACAACATTTTTAGTTTGGATAATTTTCTTCCACCCATATGTCTGTAAATATTGTATATGGATAATATAAGCACAAGAGATGGTAAGTACTGATCTATTAGCTCTTTCATATAGTGGAAGGTAGATTATTTCTTCAGCTGTGCTGCCTCTGGCTCTGAAGATTTCTGGTTTTCATACTCAGATCACTTGCTCACCCAAGTCATATCTCCATTGCCAAAGAAAGAATATGCATGAATAAATGTCCAGTAACAAGTATAAAATTATAGCCAGGACACGCTTCTATAAAATTAACATCCTTCGAGATGTGACAGAACCAGTTATTTTCTGTACTCACACTGTTAATTTTACCTGTATTTTTATGACTTGAAACCATTTATGTGCTTCCACTTTATCCTCCCACTTTATTTATAGGGTATTTTTGCTATAATCTTCCTTAAATGTACCCAGCAAATATGTACTTTGGACATTCAGCTAGTGTCTGATGTCACTGATGCTCCCCACATATCACAGCACACCTCAAAAAGAAAAGCCTAGGTCAAGTCAAATTCAATCATTTTGGGGGATGATACTGGATTACAGAAAATTTTGTCATCCTCTGAATGGAGGCAAATAGGATGCATTTTTCCTGTGATGCATTTTTAATTTGTGCATATCCTCAGGTGGAAGGGAGAGATATATTGCCTGTAGCTGGACTGGCTCACATGTAGCAGGCACTCAATCTCCCAGAAGACTTATTTGAGAATGCAAGGGATATTGGACACTTTACTGAAAGAAATGAGTGGCTGAAGTTTTTAACCCTGGCATGTAACCTGCTCAGAGTTGAAAGTTTATTCATACTTCCATGGTGTCCTGAATGAATATGCCATATATTGTGATTTTGTGTTGATGTTTATGTTGAAAAAGGAGATCAAGGTTTTAACCAGGTAACCACCAAAAGTCAGGAAGAAATCTTTTTTTTAGGGACAGGGGAATTACTTTGACTATCTTCTTTCAAGGATCAATGAGGCAAGAATATTTGTAATAACTGTTTCCTTTCCAGACAATTGACAACAAATTAAGCATTGGGGAACACAGCTGGAGAGACAGGGACAGAAGCTGTAGGCTTCATGTAACAGTTTGCTACAGCTGTTTCTGCAGGGCTGTGTCTTTGCTGTGAGTGTGATTGCAAAAGATTTCCTTTGTTTCCAGCATCACTCAGCAGCCAGGACTGATTACTGAACCAGTATCCTGGTTCTGTCTTGTTGTTCCTCACTCTGATTTTATACGGCTAACGTAGAAGACGGGAGCAAACTTCTTGTGTCAAAGGAAACATCAGCATCTTTCCACACTACCTCATATTCAAGCAGTCTCTGTCAAAGAAAGCCAAGAACATGAGGGGGAGTCAGTACCACAACATGTGTTTCCAGTTACTAAAAAAACCAAAGGGCAGGTAATGGGTTTGGGTCTAATGGCAATTGATAGTCAATATGTATGGAAAGCAAACTGCAGTCTTCCCACATATCCTCAAGAAAACAGAATTTAAAAGCTTATCACTTAATGCTGACAACACAGGAAATACAGTCATAGATTTCACTATGGATTCAGAAAAGTACCTACATCCTTTTCACAGCACCAAAATGTGTGACTTCTTCAATTCTTTTAACTGTTAGAAAGAGAGAGGAAAATGGATTTGTGAATTTCTATTATCAGTGCAAAACAACCAGGTTACGGTGCTGATGTTAGTAGTCAGAGGTATCGGTGTGATTGATTCACTGCTGATCTTGGGAAAGGACCTCTCACTCATCCAATTTAGCACAGCTGGGCACACATTTACATACACACATACATAGTCCCGTAATTTCTGTGTCGGATCATAAAGAGGATTAACAGAGCACTGGCTATAGCTGTTTTTTTATCAGTATAGCTAGCTTTATTTCCCAGCTAAAAGCTTCATTTCAGATGAGGTTAGGCCAGGGATGTGAGCAGGGCAATAGATTAACCTGAGATAATCAAAAGTGGATGTAAAAAAAAAAAAAAAAGTAGAAGGTTTTGAATCAGAATCACAGAATCATTCAGCTTGGAAGGGAGTCCCTGAGATCATCTGAATGGTCTGGTACACCTCAAATGAAAGTTAAAGCTTCAAGCAGAAATTTGAGGTTAAAGCTCTGCTGTTTGCAACACAAGTATATTATTTTTATGTCTCTTAGATATTATAACTTGCTTATCTATGAATTTTCTCCTAAATCAATAAAAGTTACAGAATTTAACCTTGGTGGGACCAACTTCATTGACCTTTGACCTCAATAGTCTCATTGCTAGTACTAGTTCCAAAACCTGTCTCATGGGAAATTTGAACAAACGCTCTAATAAGAGATAAATCTGTTCAGATATTTTATTTGCTGTTCCTCTATTGCGTCGTTTCTTTTCATAACTTAGAATGAAAATGAATACCTGAGAAATTAATCTGTTGTTAGAGTTTATTTTTCCCCAAAACCCATCAGATTATAGATCTGCTATTAAAATTGCATACTGGGAAAGTTGTATATGTGGTATTAAAGATCAGTTTGATGTCACAGTAGATTTTATATTTAGTAGAGCAATAAATAAATAAATAAACAAATAAATAAATAGCACTTTAGGTAAAAATTACTATTTTCACACACTTTCACTAACAAAACATTACTCTTGTCAGTAAGACTGCCTGAAAAGACAAGTTGTGACAAAGGTTCTACGAAATATCGCTGGAATTTTCCTAATATTCCCTAACCCAAGATGTGCCTGGGTTTATCACATGGAATTTCCAAGTCCCTTTCAGGGTCAGCGCAGCGCGAATTATTTCATGGGCCCGTGCCGCCATCTCGCGGGAGTCAAGCCTCCCGCGCCAGTCCTGTGCCAGCACCGTGTCACCTGCTGCCAGCACCGTGTCACCTGCTGTCTGAGCACTCTGGGTGTGACACCGTCATCAGCTCAGAAAGGCCTTAACAGCTCGACTCCTACTGATGTCTCCTACAAGTCATAACTCAACACCCTTCTGATCTCGTGAGAACTTCTCAGGATGAAGAGCATTTAATGTGCTTTACATAAGATCCTTCACTTAAATGTGGGCAGACAGACCAAAGCCAAGTTAGTTTTCCCCTCTATATTTATATAATACCAAGAAGAAATTCATGGTTTATAGACACAATAACTCCAAAGACGTCAGAATATCAAAATGTGATGACAAGCTTTGTGATCCACTGAGACCAAGGTCTCACACAGCAAGTCCTGCTTTCACTCTGCATGATTGAAATTGGACTGAGACATTGAAAATCTAGTGTAGATTGTCTTGAAACTGCTTTTACAATTGCACCACAATTCCAAGGTCCGTAATATATCAATCTTAACCTCCTCATTATATCTCTTCCTATCCAACTGAAATGTTCTCCATTAAATTTCTTCTTCCTCTAATAATATTTTACTGTGGTCAAGATATCCCTTAAGCCTGACTTTGAAAAACAAGGGTTGCTTTCTTAGCTACATGTTCACTGCTATTCACCTGCTCTTTTCTGTTGGCTCAATGTAGATTGAAGAATAGGCAGACAAAAATCTGTTGATTTGCTTTCTGTTAGCCAAGTTGTAGCTTTATTCCCTAACTCTACACTTACAGGGATTTGGAGAACGACCAAGATAGTCTCAAATATAACCACTGATATTCTTGGCCTACTTGTCTTATAAAAAGCTCCTTATTTCATGAAATGCTCCCTTGTTAAGACCACATAACTTTTTTGAAAACTCAGAAGAAACCTTAACATTACTTTGTGCTGGTGCTCAATCATGCTTAGGTTAGTTTTTAATTACATCACTAGAACTTGTTCATAGTGGTAGCAAGAGACTTTCAGACTTACCTGAATGTGAACATGCCTTGGATTTCCCAGGCAGGTACTGGAAAAGACACATTTTCTGATGACACTTTATTGATTGATTGATTGATGTCTTCTCTCACCTTTATTAGCTTCATTTTCTTTGCTTTCTCTCCTTCCTGTAACAAAAGAGCATTGTTTTATTGTGAGAATTGTTCCCTTAAAGATCTCTGATCCTCAAAAGCTTGTGTTCTGGATATATTTATTTCTTCATCATTATTAAGCACATCAATCTTGTACAGTTTTCTGTAAGACCCTTGTGTTTCAACTCACTCTGTAAATAATTTAGGATAAGAACAAGCTTTTTGTTATTTTTAGTGATGCTTCGTGCAATATGGACAGCACCTCAAGCATTAAGATTGCAAATACAACCACATGTATATTTTAATTATTCATCTTTCGGGCAGTTCTTCCTTGGGTAATGATTTGAGTCTTTTCTTCCACATATACTATGCTTTCATTTATCTCACATTTGTCAGTTTTTTTTGTTCTTTCTTGATTGACATTAGCATTATTTCTACACCCAATAGTGGTGAAACCTGGAAGACTGTCAGTTTTCTTTCACAAAGGCCTCAGCCATATCCAAAAACATGTCCTGGAATTGTTTGTGGGATATTAGTTATCTGTTAAACAGGAGGAAAAGATAAAAATGGTTTCACTAAATGGAATTAAATTTTCTCTCTGAAAGATATCTTGATGATAAACATGAGTATTATATAATATTATGTAGGAATGCAGCTCATGACTTTGAAGTATTTCAGTATGTAGGACAAAGAATCTTTTTTTTCTTAAACACTGTTTTGCCATAACAACCAGACAGGTCTGGAGATACTCAGTGATTCCCCACACGTTCCAATAAAGAAAGCCATGTTAGTCAGAAAAGGTATCCATGTTCTGATGGCTGACTCTGCTCAGCATACACTGCTGCAAAATCTTGCAGTTATACCATGAGTCTCATAACAGCTTGTTCTTGTCTTTAAAGAGTGACTACCTGGAGCTCTGTGACCACAAGAATTTTAATTATTTATGCATTTTTTTAATCCTTGCAGTTGCATTTTTAAAAATTATTTATAAGACAATCTTGTTGCTTCATCTGTAGTTTCAAAATGGTTCAGTTGGCAAGAATGGGACGTGATAGCCTTCTCTTTTCATTTTCCTTCACATGAATAAAAATGCAGTGCTGGCTGATCTGTGTATCTTCAAACCAAAGGATGCGATTGAGGGGCGATTGGGTTTTTTATGTTACCTGTTCCTAAACACCTTGGAATAATTCTTCCTTATTTAAATATTGCACCCACGTCTATCAGTTGAATGAGAACTAATCCATAAACTTCCAGAAACTATCTTAAGAAGAAAGTATACCAACGGTTCTGGCTCTAAATTGGTAGTTGCCACACATATTTTTGAGCTTTTTATCTTTCTAGTTTATATTCCTTCCTTCAGCTGTTTTATTACAGTGATCTTTTAAGTTTTAATTTTCCAAAAAATTGAAGAATCCTCAAAATTCCTGCCAGAAAACCCTTCACAGTTACTGTTTTGTTTGGTTTTTTTCTTGACAAGATGATAAACATCTCCACAATATATTTTTAATTTAAGTTTGTTAAAGTTTCAGTGTAAATGTTAACAACACAATTTACACATTGGGACAGCAGAGATGTTGAATATTTATACACACTTCAGCTATAGTAGCCTTAATAGCAGAGTAATGCAACCACATTTTCAGCCTGAGTAAATGTAATTGCTTCCAATTCTGTGTGTTCACAAGGTCTATTTATTCAGCTAATAAAAGCGAGGAAGTGAAGAATACTGGTATTGCCAGTGAAAAACATTGTGTGTGTTTGTGAGTGTGGAGCTTGAGGCATCACCCTTGATTCGCGCACACGGCTGTTCGTTCCTGGGGATGCCACAGAAGGTTTTACAAGCTGGGAGCCCGCGTGCAGAAGCAAGAACCGATGGCTTCAGCCTGCACAGCAGGATCCAGCGGCTCCTTCCCCAGGTCAGCCTGCTTTATTTACCTTGGTGCCCCTGCGGCAGCACCGGCAGGCCCAGAGGGGCCAGGCGGGACAAGAGGACAGAGACTCGAGCTGCGCCAGGGGACATTCAGGTTGGACACGAGGAGGAATTTCTACACTGAAAGGGTGATTAGACATTGGAATGGGCTGCCCACGGATGCGGCAAAGTAGCGGACCCTGGAAGTGTTTAAGACTGGATGCTGACATGGTGGTGTTCGGTCACAGGCTGGACTCCACGAGCAGGGAGATCTCTTCCAGCTTGATTAATTCTGTGACTCTGTGACCAGTGGCCTGCAGGGCTCCGTTTTCTACCTATTTTATGAGTGTACGCAGCCCCTGCCCGGCCCCGCCCCGCTCCGCTGCCGAGCAAAGAGACGGCAATTCCCGGCTCCGGAGGGGCGTTCCCTCAGGGAGCGGCGGCGCGGGACACGCACCGCCCCTCACGGCCCCCTAGCCCCGCCCTTTTCCCTTCTCGCCTCCCATTGGCTCCTCCGCGCCCGCTCTCCGCCAATCCCCGCCCTCGCTGCCGAGCTCATCTTCTTCCCCTTCCCGCGCCCGCGGCCGCCGGCGCGCCGCGAGGCGGGGCCGTTAGCCCCACCCCCAAATTGGCCCCGCCCCTCGCGGACTGACCGGTTGGTGATTGGCCGGCGCCGGCAGGGGCGGGGCTGGCAGGGCCGGGCCGGGGCCATGGCTGCGTCGGGGGCTGCGCGGCCCCGCAAGGTGCGTGAGCGCCGGGGGAGCGGGTGGGGCTGCGTCCTCGTTCGGGGCCTCCTCGCCAGAGCCCGGGTGTGCTCGCAGGGGATGAAGGGGCGTCGGGGGACCCCCCGCCGTCCGCGCAACGGCTTCTGCGCGAGGTCGGGCCTTCCGAGGCCGAGCCCGGCTCTCACCGCAGTCACCTGACGGGGGTCCTGAGACGCTGGGCCTGCCTCTCTGCCCGAGAGACCTGGAGCTCCTAGAGCGGCTCCGGCGGAAGGCAGCGAGGATCAATAGTGTCTGGCGCATCTCCCGTACGAGGAAGGGCTGAAGGGTCTGTGGGTGTTCAGCCTCGAGAGGAGGTGACTGAGAGTGAACCTTACCAATGCGTATGAATAGCTAAGGGAGGTGCCGGAGGATGGAGCCAGGCTCTGCTCGGTGGGGCCGAGCAGTAGGATATGAGGCAGTGGGCAGAAACCGATGCACAGGGAGTTTCACCTGAACAAGAGGAAGAACAGCTTGTCCAGAGAGGGTGTGGAGTCTCCCTCTTGGAGATATTCAGGAACAGGTCGGGATGCAGACCTGTGCCATGTGCTCTGGGATGGCCCTGCTTGAGCCACTGTGGTCCCTTCCAGCAGCCTCACCCATGCTGTGATTCTGTGACTGTGATTGTGTTTCTGTGCTGTGTGCTCTGGCCATAGATGATTCTTAGAAGTCCCCACAGTTCAGGTCTGTGTTTATCAAGCATGGTTTCCATTTGAAACACATTTGTACATCAGCTCTTGAAGAGTCTTTAAGTGAGTGGCTGTGTCTGTAGAATGCTGTGGAAATTAACAAAGCATCCTGATGTCAAGGCATGTTTTGTGAAATGAAGCACACAAGTCTTGGGCTCTACAGGCAGCAGTTGCCCCCTTGGCTTGAGAGCTGTAATTTCCCTTGAAATGATCCAACTTGGCAAAAGTTCTTGGAGTTGGTGGGCAATAGTAGTCTTCAAGTGTTGTGAAAATACTTTGTGAAAATCAAAAGTGTATTTCTGTGATCGACAGGCTCTGTCTTCTGGAAGGCTGTCAGGAGCAGCTAAACTAACAAATGGAAGAAAACAGTAAGACCTTTATCACTGTTAATACTGTTTTAAATTGAGTGTATGTGTGAGCATTTGGGAGCCTTATACTCTTCGTAACTCACAATTGAACAAAAAATCCTTGTGTGTATATGAAACATTTTGAACTGAAAGGTTCTAAGCAGCCCATGAACAGACAGGCACAAACTGAGTAGAAGTTTTGCATATAAAAATACAGATTTCACTCTTCATGTTTTATTTATAAAAGACTGAATTTACATAATTACTAGCTGTATGTAAGACTGTTGAATGGAGACTGAATTCTTCTTTGACATAAATTGTTATCCGTTTAACGTGTTTGTTGCAGCCATGCAAAGTTTTCAGAGAGTTGTTTCATGATGAAATTAATTTTCTTTTCTTGCTGTTATTGAGTGAAAGTAAGTTGGTTTTTTTTATTTTATTTCTTATTCAGGAGTTGGTGTAAACAGTGAATTTCACTTTTTCAGGTTTGGCTTAAGGAAAGGATGTCATTCTGATGTAGAATTCTGTTCCACTGAATCTGACAATCAGGTAATTAAATGGCTCTTTAACACACTCATCCCTGTTATCTAAAGAGAATGGGAAATTGGAATACCTTGAGTAACAGAAGAAAGATTAATTTAGATCCTAATTAATTTATCTGAACCTGAAATTGCTCCTGCAAGGTGAGCAAGAGTGTCTGTGCTGTGTCTTGCAGATAGTAGCAAATGGGCTTTGTGTGCAGTGAGTTTGGCTCTGACAGATCTCCTCAAGGCACAGGATACATTTTGCAAACACAAATAAGCTGCTTATGGACAAGGGCTGGCCCTCACAGTAGAGAAGCTGCCCTTGTTAGATTTTTGTGCTGAAAAGGATGAGTAGCATGGAGTCAGTGCTGTAGTACTGGCTTTGTGTAGTCCTGAGCCAGCTGTCTCCAAAATACAAGTAGGCTGTAGATAATTGTTTAACTGTACATGGAACTAAGAATAAAAAACATACATCTAATAAACGTAAAATCCAGCAAATAGACATTTGATGGAACAGCGCAATGTAGATATTTTGCAGAATCTGTTTGTGCAAACTTCCATGTAATTGCAAAGTATCATGGGCAGTGATACATTTTTTTGGTTATGAGTTGTTCTTTTTCAGGTGTCAAGTTGGGGTACACTCTAAAACAGCATCTTGGTTTACTGAAAGAAAAGTGGTACTCATTTACTAACTACAGTGCTCTTTTTGCAGGTTGATACTATTCATAATGGACTTGACCATTGTGCAGCTTTACTGAAGAATATCTTACAAAAGGAAGCTACAGGTTGTACCTATTGAAAACACAAGTTACATATTTAGGTTTTGTAATTATATCTTGATTTGTTTTGTTGGCCACTTTTTCTTTCAACTAATACTAGGAAGGGAGACTGTCCATAAACAACCTGGGAAAACAACTACCTTTAAATTTACTTCCAAGCCTTTGCTAACCAAAGAAAATACTTCCAAGAAGAAAGGGCTAAAAAGAATCATTACTCCCGCCCCTGTCCAAAAAGAAATTGGTAAGTGGGCTTTCTTAGGCTTGATTTATTTCTTGTTCAAGCAGCCTTGAATGACTTCTCAACTTAGTGAGATTCAGCAGGGTTTCAAATAATTGTTGCCATTTGTTACAGATCGATCCTGGGTTGGATCCACAAAAGGATGTATTCTTTCCTTTTAGAAACCGTAAATGTTTTCTAAACAATTACTGAAATTCACAAGTGTTTGAACTTCAGGTACAAGGAAGAAAGTTGAGAGTGTTTGCAAGTATCAACATCATCAGGTTTATCTGGTAGGACGTGTGGAGGAGAATGATAATACCCTTTCCCTATTTCTGTTGGATAGGGAAGCACTGCAGTCCTTGGTCTCAGTTTAGGATCCACAGCTAGAAACTGGTCTGAAGTTCATTGTCGAGCCAGGGTTTTCTCAAAGAAGGATTTGTGGAAACAGGGAAGTGGGGCTAGAAATCAGAAGACCTCAAATGGTTTAGTGGCCAAAACACTGAATAGAAAGCTGTCAGCTGAGTTGCTCCCAGGGAAACTATTTCATTTATTATCATTTCTGCCTCTCTGCACCCTGTTTCTTCTGTGCAATATCTAATCTAGTAGAGTAGTGGGGCCTGTAGACAGGTGTGTAGCAGAATGCCCACTGGGAATTGTAGGAAGTGAGCATGTAGCTGATAATCTTCCCAGCACTGTAAAATTACAGAGTTTTAATTATACCTAAGCAGAGATGTTAAGAATTGCGGTTTAGAACTGGCCTTCTGTAGGATTAAGTTTCTGCGCTTCCTTCAAGGACAGCTACCTGTCTAACTGGTTTAGGTTGCTCTATCTGGGAGAAGAAATTGATGGATTCATTTGCTGGTGAATCAAAATCTGACTGGTATCCTGGGCCATAGAGTCTTTGTTTCTGTTTTCAAGGGAGCCTGCCAGAATCTGCCAGACAATACAATGGGTTGATGTAGATCAAGAAGACAGGCAACTTCAGCTGGAGTTTTTTATTCTTTCTTTTTCTACAGTGCCAATATCAAATAGAAAAGTTGCCTCATCTACCACACCTTCTATTGAGAAGGAACTTTCCAGTGCAGCACAGAATCAGATGGTTCAATCAATTCATGTGCCTTGCAGTGAACACTCTCCCGGGGCGTATCAGAAATTGTATGAGCATGTGCAAACTCAGATGTCTCTGATAACTGGCCAACCCCCACAGAAGAGTAATGAAATTCCTGCTGTAACTCCTTCTCCTACCTCAAACCAGGGTTAGTGGACCTATTAATGTAGAGTTGACTATTTAACTGCATGAATTTTGCCCACATTGCCCTTATCTATGAGTGTTGTTTTCTTTTAGGATGCCAAAATATTACTGCTTTGAATTACCAGTTACCTACCTCCACATCAGCACTGTCCCTGCAGCATTCAGCTAATCCCTTATCCACTCAGTCAGTAAGTAAAAGTTTGATTCTCACTATCAATAAACATTGAATTAGCACTGCCTATTTATTTATACACTTCCTTATGTCAGTTTTCCTAATAATTTTCCTTTAAAAAAATGTTGTATTTCAAACTGTAGTGATGCACAAAGAAAACACTGCTATTCAAAACACATTTTATGTAGACACCAAAAAATGAAATTAGAGGCATTTCAACTTGCTTCTGCCTGGGGAGTTCTGTAATGGACAGCAAACATGAAAAGTGCAGGAAATTATTGTTACTGTTAATTGCATTCTCAGTAATGCACACTAGGATCATTAAGAAACTCCTGATAGAAGAACATATATATATGATAGAGAAACATTCTTATATCATATGGATCTTTCCCTGCCAATGATCAAGGCAATTATTTCTTCAGACATGCTGTATTATCTTAGAACCACATGTTGAAATGCCTGTATATTTCAGGGTATAGGATAAAGGTGAATAGAGAATACGAGCTGCCACGTCAGGAAATGTGGCAAAGGGCTTGAATCTACCTTGAATCTGTAAGACTGTAGATTTACCTTCCATCTGCAGGCAGTCCAAGTATAGCTAGTGATGTCTTTGACTTTAATAAATTCATCTACTTAAAATACTGAAAGGTTGCACTGTTGTCCTTTATATTTCTTTTCTTCCCTGTTCTGCTTGGATTAAAAAAACTGCTGAGGTTTTTTTCATTACAACACAGTAGTTAAAGGACTGTGCTTTAATGTTGCCAATAACATTTAAGATAAAGGTAATCTAAATCAGATTTACATTTTAAGTTCTCCTTATTATACAGGAAAATTATACCATTATTAATTTGTAATTGTTCTTATGATTAGCAAAGAATGAACAAGTCTACATTGAGTCAGATGAGGGTGGTGCTGTTTGGGATTTTTCTCCTAAAGATTTAAAAATCATGTTAATTTTTTGTTTAATTGGAATATCTTTTATGCAGGGTGTTCCTGTAGACAGTGCCAATGAATGTGTGCCAGAGATGGGAGGACCTGTGGTTTGCCCAGTGGTTTCTGCTGCTCCTGCTGCACAAATACAGTCTGGAACTGCTCCTCCTGGTGTGATCCCTTGTACAGCACCAGGAGCATCAACCCCTTCAGTGCCTGCATTGATCCCAACATCTTCTGCCAGAGAGACGGCCCCAATCCAAGAGCAGCAGATAAAAGAAGCAGATTTGATGCGGTGCATACAAGCCCTTTTACAATCCCATGAAATGCTGAATGGCAGGACTGAACAGAGGGGCCATCACCTCTGTCCAGTGAAACATGATGGCTCATGTGACACAGAGGAGGATACACCTGAAGAGCACAGTGAGGACATCGTCAGTGAAGAGGATGAATTGAATGTACTTGATGTGTCTCCAGTGAAAGATACAAGCTGTAAGACAAGTTATGTGAAGAAAGTTCTAAAATCTAGAAAAGAAAGTCCGGAAGAAACAGCCTGTAAAGTTAGGACTGTAAAGTATCTTATGGGTGAGCTCAGAGCACTGGTGACAGATGAAGGTGAGGACGTTTTTATTGTGCAGTAGTTATTACATACAAATAACAAAAGAGCTTGATGAAAGGAGTGAGCACTTCAGTTTCTGCAAGTTTTATGTGTCAGATGATATGTGACATCTTACTGTGTTTTTTCACAACTGTAAAACCTCCAAGATTCACTCTGGATAAGTATTAAATTATTTTTGTAATATTTTAATTTTATCATGACAGCAAGATAGAGATTGTTACTATTCCATGAATATGAATCTCAGCTTTCCCCTGAGAAATGGTGTAGACAGATTGCAATAGCAGTCCCACCAAGGCTGGTTGGAAAGATTTTCTTAATCTGTGAAAATGTTGGAAAGCATAGCTTTCATACTCAAGCTTAACAATTTTAAATAAATACAGTTAAAGATGAAGTTTTCTTGGGGGAAAAAAGCCCAGATACTATAAATCACTTTTAAATCACTTTGTGGGTTGCTTAATCACATGTAAAGCATTAGTTATATTACACATTTATAGGTTTATGGAGTCTCTTTTTTCCCTCACTTCTCGCAGGTGACTCAGAAATGCTAAGGTTGATGAGTGAAATAGAAGAGTCCGTATCATTGCTCCCAGCTGTAGTGGGGAGTACGAATGTCCAAGCTGAGATAGCTCTGGCTTTGCAGCCTCTGCGGAGTGAGAATGCCCAGCTGCGCAGGTGGGGAGGGCAGCTCCAGTGAGCCTGGGCTTACTGCACGAGCACCTAAAGCACCTCTAACTGGTCTGGTTTAAATTGCCTTTGTTAAATCTTCCCTTCTTGTCTGTGCAATATTTATGAATTAGAAATTGTGTTGGTAAGGCCATATACTTTAAAAAGCAGTAATTAGCATGTAGCATGACTTTGGTGTTTTAGTAGTGTCGGTTGCCTCATGATGGGGCCTTTGACTGGGTGGGGTCAATGTGTCACTCTGAAAACTGCACTATCAAGATACCCTGCTCATATTCTTTTTGTGGTTTATTCTCAAATGCAAAAGTGTCTCTTAGTTCAGGGGGTTCTCACATAACTGTGTAGCATTTACTTCAGAAGAGGGTTATATACCAGATATTTATGAGGTAGTTGGAAAAGGTCTTTTGTGTTGAAGTACCAGAATGTAGGAAAATGTGTGATTAAGACTTCTTTATACTTCTGAAATATTTCTTGACATTTAATTCTCAAAAGCAACTTCTCACCAAACTAATTTAAAGTGCAGTCCTTTTGAGTGTATTATAATATTCCTGAATTTGTTCTTTTTCACAATTCACGTTTAGGAGACTAAGAATATTAAACCAGCAACTTAGGGAACAAGAAGGCAATGAGAAGACATCTGGACAGAGCTGCAACTATGAATGTAAAGTACCAATAATGTTGCTTGATAGGGGCATATTTGTTAAAGCTTTATCACAATAGGTATTTTTTATTTACATATCTGTAGTTTTATACGTCTGTGTGTATTGTGGCTTTTAGTAATAGCTGAACTAAGTGGGTCTAATGCTGCAACTGCATTTGCATATACTGTTGGACCTTTCTAGACTCCACATAGTAGGATTTGGCTCTTCAGCTGCCAAGCAGGTTATTTTTCCTTATGTGCCTCTTAAAACAAAGATGACTGATTAAATAATTAAGAAGAAAGCGTGAGCTTTACCTTGCTGCAAAAAAACCAAACAACCTTCTATCTGTAACCAAAATTCATATTACCAAGATTATTTAAAAACTTAGTTTGTTTTGGAAATTCAAGCTACCACACAAAACACTTAAACATTTTATATTTTACTTTTGGTAGTGGTTTCTTTGCAGTCCTTGAATATGATGCTCCAGAGTCAATTGAAAGAATCGCAGAAAGGCCTTGATTCACTGCAGGCTAAAAATGAAGAACTACTGAAAATAATACAAAGTCAGAAAGAAGAAAATAAACATCTTGCAAAAGGTATTCAAGATAAAGAAGAAGAATTGCTGGAAAACAAACAGCACTATGACATTCATTCCACCAAGCTCAAGATTGGTGCGTTTTCAATTTGGTTATTCTTTGTTTAGCATTTTAAAAGTTAAAAGAAGTAATTATGTAAGTTCTTGTTGGCATTTCAGAAGTGGAAGAGGCATTAGGAACCGTGAAGGGCCTTCAGTTTAAGCTGGAAGCTTCAGAAAAAGAAAATAAGATTTTGGGCATAACATTACGTCAGCGTGATGCAGAAGTTAAGAGACTGAGGGAATTAACCAGGTACTATTGGCTAAGCTTTTTTTTTGCCTCCTGACATTATTTTTCTTTTTTAATTTTTTTTCTTATTCCTTGGGGTTTTTGGGGTTTTTTTCCATCCTCTGGATTATTGTATTATCTTGGTGGTGGGAGATCACTTAAGCTAAGTCTCTTTGCAGTTCGTTTTGTTACAATGCTGCTATAATTTTGTTTTAAAACAAAGTTGTCATATTCCATGATTTGAGTTCTGTAGTAAAGTAAATTATTATCTGCCATAACTTATGTGAAGTCTTAACTCCTGATAGAAGATCTGCCAGTAAGAACTATTGCTGTGAATTTATTTTATCTGTCTCTTTTATGCCGAAAATAGTGGCAAGCTGGGAGATATGAATAGACTTTTGCAGATGCATGGTGGTGTTTATATACAATTGCTTTGGATATGTTGTGCAGAGAAAACAAAACTGTTGTCTGTCATGTTTATTTTGTGACTGATTGGATCAGCAGAATATTTTGAATTGACATTTCAAATTCTTCAGTAGAATTTTAGACATTTCTGTGACTGCTGTGCTGACCACTAGGTGGTGGTAGAATGATGTCGCAATTACATATGTGTGTGTGTGTGTGTGTGTGTGTGTGTGTATATGCTAGAGATACAGACATCTAAACGTTCATCTCTTTTGGCAGTAAGAGCAGTAAGTTAGAAAAATTTTTTCTTTTATTATGGTTTTTTTTTTTTATTTAGACGCAATGGGAAGAAAAATTCAGAAAACCTTTCTTAGTGATTTTGGTAACTGCTTCTATCTGCTTTGTAACGGTTTCTTGGCATCAATTTATTTCATCTTGTGCTGGTCAAAGCAGGTACACCAGAAGTAATCTGGAGAACTTCACTGGGTTGTGCTATTTTTGTTACTTTTTAGCCACAGTGAGCTGAAGAAGAATTAAAAAAACTTGGAATTGGTCCACATTTGTACTGCATTTTATAACAATATCTGGAAAGTGCATTGCAAGTTTGCCACAGCCTGATAAATCTAATGTTTTGTTTCTATAGAAAAGTTTTTAACTATTT
>WAAG01013798.1:222-21526 GCA_013390105.1 Tichodroma muraria | reverse complement strand
TGGAGGGGGAGGGACACGACAAGATAATTGACCTGCTACAGGTTTCAAGAAAATTAGTTGTATAGAAGAGAGTGAGCTGCCAATGCCCTGAAATCCTGCTTCAAGAATGCTCATGTAGGCTGAGATTATTCATACAGTAAAGATCTCTTACAAATTTCCCCTCTGCAGGAAAAAAACCAAAACCCAAACAACTAGAATCTGAAATTATAGTTGATCAAGAAATACAAATAAACAGCAAGTGAAACTTGATTTAGGCTGGTGCCCAGGCAATTAGTCTGATTATTTGTCAAAGAGCAGCACCACGTCTTGTGATGCGCAGGAAAATCTGTCACTAGAGTGAGAAAGGGATCAGATTTTCCTGGTGCTGGGCTGGGGATCAGCCACAGGGGCTGGGGCTGGCAGCCTGTGTAGCTGGCACTGCTTGGAACAGACAGTAAGCTGCATCAAAGCTATGCAAAAACAGAGTTTTCTGTAAGCATACTTGTTTGGATTTGGCTGCCAAAACATTTAGGGACTGCAAGGGCATAAGGCAGCCTATGACAAAGTAGTTCTTTTGATCAAAAATTACTTGAATACCCAATGTTTCACTGCAGGGCTGCAGAGAAAAGAGATGCCAACTTCGATGTCTGCAGACTCTCAGCTGCAAGGAAGAAAATATATTTTTAAATTACTCTTCTCCTAGCACAGGTGAAAGGAAGAGTGAAACTGGTATTAAGAAACTGCCCCTGGAACTGTAATTCGTAGTGACACTGTGCTGGAAGAGCTGTGTTGTGAGTGAGTACAAGCAGATACGGTGTATTTTACACTGAGCATGTGGGATAAGACCAGGAAGAAGAACAGAGAAAGATCAGAGGGGGAAAAAAAGGAGTAGTGTTTCTTTTCAGTACTATGTGTGTCTCTGGGCTGGTACTCATTATTGTGCTCAGCCATTTTAAGCTCAAAAGTTTGGGGACACTCTGAAGTTATCCTGTGCTTAGCTCAAGGGTGAGCATGAGACAGAGTCAGCTGCTTTTCTTTCTTTTTTCCTTCTCTTTGAGGAAAAGGGAAGGAACTCCTGTTCCTCTCTAGCAGAGAAGGGAGCCCTTGCTTTGGAGATGGAGGGGAAGGTCTAACTCTAGGAATGAAAATTTGGCTGTGTATATGCTGATGGTGTTGTGCCAGCCTCACTAGCAGTAGCTGCTGCTTTGGAGATGGTCTAGAGAGGGAATGATTTTATTTAGAGTACAGTTAATTCATTTTCTCTCCATAATGGAAACTGCTCACTTGAACGGTGCCCTACGTTCTCCTCTCCAAAGCGCCCGGTGGATGCAACACCGCACAAGGAGCCGAGCGCCTGGTCTGTAACCAGGCTCTTTGTTCCATCAGGCACGAGAGGGCGCTGCTAAATGGGGTCTCCCCTCCTCCACATGAGAGGTTGCCTGAAGGAATATGAGAGAGTTTATCATATCTCCATGCCTGGGAGCTATGGCAAACAAACTTTTTAAAGTTGCTCTTTAGGCCTGTCTCCTCTGGTGCTGTAAGATTCCAGGAGAAGGGAGATTTATTCCTTGTGTAAGTAAAATTAATAAAGGACACAACCACTGTAATTTACCCATTACTCTGCAATCACAAAAAAAGAAACAAGAACTTGTCCCATTTAGTTCTCACCCTGCACCCAGATCTAGGCATCCTTTAGCTTTCCTTGGTGAGGAGATGAAGGAGGGTATAGGGTATTTTTCTAAGAAACAAAATTAAACCTTGCACAAATTATTCCTCAGTTTTTTGGGGGGATTTTGTTTTGTTTTGGTTTGTTTTTTTCTTATAAGTGGTATCAGACAGGCAGTAGCCAATACTGGTTTAAAATATATTTTCTCGGCACAAGGCTAGATTATGTGGAACTCCCTGCCACAGGACACATTGGATTCAGAATCCTAGCATGACCTGAAAGAATCTGAATGTGTTCTGGACACCAGCAAATGCTGAGTCTTCAAAAGGAACAGGCTTTAGTGTAGTGCTCCATGCACAAGCTTTAACAGGGGAATATTTTAAGAAATAGGGTTCAGCTATGTTGCACTATGAAGAGAGAGAGCTGGGCAGCCTGACTGACAGAGTAACTTGGCACTGGTGAGGTGATGGCTGTGAGGCTAAAAAATACTGGTTTGGCACTCCCAGGGTTCTAAGGAATCACAGATTTGTTTCCGACTCAGTAAAATTTCCCTTGTGCTGACAAAACTCCTTGTCATTCAAAGATAAACAATTTCTATAGTTCAAGCAAAGAGAAGCCACCAAAGAGAAGAACCAAAATGTCCTCTATTGCTTTTGCATCTTATTATTACTATTCCTCATTTTAACACATGAAATACTGTTTCTATCACAGCCTGTGTGCCAAAGTTCTTAAATAGTTGCTCAGTTGCCCTGTGAGCAAATGGAGGCCTTCACACTTTGTTGTCTAAGTGCTTTCTCCTCCCTGGTTCCCAGTAGGTTAAGATGTGTATGAATAAAATACACAAATGTGTAACATAAAAGTGCTTTGGAGAAGGTTGTGTTTAGCAAAACAAATGGCCTGACTTGGCAGTTGGTTATTTGTACTGCAGGAAGCCTGTGGAGCCCCACTGGGCGAGGTATTTTCGCGGGTCTATAAAAGAAAATACTTTGCTTTGGGGAGCACCTTCTGTCCCCCTTGTGTCACAGCCTAGAAGTGGAGTTGGACTGTGAATTGCCCCTTTTATCTGGAGTCAAGGAGCTCAGCTAAGTGGCCCGATCTAACTTTCTTTGTTGTCCCAAAACCTTCCTGTAGTTATTTTCTTACTTGATTTCTCCAAAAACCACGTTGACACAAACAAGATTAATTCCTGGCTTCTGCTGGTTGTTGGTAGAGCTGAGAATTGCATTTACTGCCTTTAGGGGTGCTATGATTGCCTCACTCTTCATATGGATGATGCAGTTTACCATGTTTGAAAAGGTAAATGCCATTCACTGTGTGAGGAAAAGTATGGTAGGAAGGCAGATCATAGTTTAAACTAAATGAAGCTTCTCCTCCCAGGTAAAGGAAAGCTGGAAATTTTTATGGATTTTTTTAAAGAAAAATGTGATTCTGCAAGAGGAAGCTGGAGTTCAAACTAGAACATCAGTAGGAATATCACAGGAGGAGGAGTCTGTAAGTTTCCAACCTGCTCTCTGGGTTGGAGAACTCCGTGTGTCTATGGTAAGTGTTTGCTCTACAGGCTTTTAAATGCCATGGTGGGAGAAGTGGATTTGAAGCATATGAAATGTTCTTGTTCCTCTGTAATTCTTGGTATGTTGACAGAGCAGTTAATGAAAGGCTGTTTCAGCTGACCAGTTGGAATACAGATAGAGAATGTGCGTGTGGTGAGGAGGTCTGCATTCAATTACCCTTCTACCACAGACTGGCTGCAGACAAGACAATTATTCTGTGCCTCAGTTCCCTAATTCTAAAACAATGAGCTTCCTTTGTCTGACTTGTCTACGTAGAGGAGATGCTCCTTGGGGCACTGATTGTCTCTCTAAATGTTTTTTTGTTTTACCAGTTAATACAAAGCAGCTCTGACTATTGGAGTACTACTGGACTTTCCTGCTCTGAATCAGAAGTGGTTAATTAGTCACTTACTATCTCGGAGTTTAATTTGTGCTTTCTTTATCTAATATTGGCAAAAATGTTTTTTTCTTGAATAACAGTGTTACATTTATTTTTGGAAAACTGTGTCACGTGATGTCTTTATTTTCCTTTTTTCCCACTCCATCACAATTTAAGAATGACAGCAATGGTAGTCCAACTGCCATACTAAGCCCCACACACAGATTTTTCTTAGACCAAAAATTTTGTTCTAAACAAACACATACAACTCCCACTGCAGGGCTGCTTCTTTGCCAGTTATCCCCCTGTGCATAAAGTTAAATTGAAGCTTTCAGGGCAGATTCAAGATGCCAAAATGTCACTAGCCTGGGTGAATTTTAATGCAGTCTCTTGTGCATGTGTGTTATTCACATAAAAAATATCATTTTGGCACAGAAGCCACTTGGGCTGACTTAAAAATGTTTGACCAGATAACAAGGAGTCTTAGCAGTCACTGGAAGCATTTCCAACTTGGAATATTTAATTAGAACTTATGACTGAAAATTCTTATGATCATCAGAAGATTAGCATTCCAACATATTCCTGGTTATATTTATTAAATATTTCCTTTTTTGGTCCTAAGTGTGAATGTTTGGAAAAATGTTAATACAACCCACTTGACTTCACTGGCACATTTTACAAAAGGAGGAGGGAAAAATGTGGAAGCCACTGAAAACTAAAGGGTTCTTGCTTCAGAGAAAAACAAAGTTCAGGCCAGTGCTACAGACTGGCTGGAACTCTTCCACAGTTTTAAAAGGAAAAGGCCCTATTGAAGGCTCTTTTCACAAAACTCCTTTACTTCCTTTGAATAAAAGAGGAACCAAGCACACATAGCAGTGTGTAAAACACATTTCTTTAAGTGAGGCCAACTTTATCTTCAAGTCCCAGCTAGTTAATCTGCTCAAACTTATATTTAACTTAAACTCTGAGAAATCTGACACCTCCACAGGGACTTAGAGCTTTTAGTCTAGATGGAATTTGCTGACAATACTTTCAGCTAGGGCACCAATAAAGACAGATTGGTTTCTCTCATTAAGTTTGGTAAAAATGAATGTTTTCCTTTTTCAGGGAAAAAGAAGGAAGGGGACAAATACTCATTTTCTCTCTCCCTAAATCTGTAAACTGTACTAGCTACATCTACACTGTATCTTCAGGTACGTGTGCCATAGCTGAATGATGTGCAAATGCAGCTGTTTTGGAAGTGCCTGGGAAATCCTGCATTCCCCTCCTGGAGGGGAGCATTCTCCTCAATAAGTTGCATATTTTCACCTGCTCTGCAATAGACATCTGGCTATAAATCCAGAAGCCTGGGTATATCTGCAGTGTAATTTGGGTTGGCTTCCAAAATATAGATAGTGAACTACTTGTGTGAAACTCCTGCTGTGGGAGGTTGGAAATTCCAAATGTGCACTGGAGCATGGTCAGGTATGTGCTGCATTTACAGGTAACTAGAATGTCCTCTTGCCTTTTTACTGTTTGTGTATTGGTTGATAACTGAACAGAATTTCCTGGCAAAAACTTTTAATTACAAATGCTACATTACTCTCCCATAACTGCTGAAGTTACCTAATCTGAGCTTTGTCAAATAATAACAATTTTGTTTCCACGAATTAGGCAAATTTCAAATATATCTCTCAACTTATCATGTTTGCTTCTTGAGGGAAACAAATCTGTGTTATATAACACTTGTCAGACATTGTTTCTATCACACTGTTCTTCACTTTCATTCCCAAGGGTTGAGGTATTTGCATTCTTTAACTTTACATTAAAAAGAGAAAAAAAAAGAAAAAAAAAGATAGAACAATAAAATAAGAATACTGTGCATCTCTGTAATTAGGCTGTAGCCATGTAGCCATGACCAGTGCTTCTTTCTTTAGGCTAGAAATTGAGATTAGAGACTGAAGGTTGTAATAAAAGTAAATTATACTCTGTAGCTGGCTTAGCTGGTCTCTGTATAGCAATGGGCACTAACTCAAGATGTAATGGAAGCTCTCCACTGTAGATTATTGAGAAGAATATCACTGTGCTTTGGTAGAAACAGTAATAGGCATATTTGCTGAATTTTCCCAGCCTCTGATTCATCTCAAACTCCCCCTGTCAATTTGAACTTAGTTCTGCTGAAGTGAGAATTTCAGGACAAAAACCTGTATCTTCCCCATGCACAGGCACTGCTCCCATTTCATAACAAAGGACAAAGCTAACTGCACAGTGCAGAGTGGGAAGATTTTCCTTCTGTTGATTGTCTGTACAGTAAACCATAAGATTGTTTGGGTTGGATATTAGGCAAAGGTTCTTCACCCAGAGGGTGGTTGGGCACTGGAACTGGCTCCCCAGGGCAGTGGTCACAGAACCAGCCAAAGAAGTGTTTGGACAATGCTCTCAGGCTCATGGTGTGACTCTTGAGGTGTCCTGGGCAGGGCCAGGAGATGGACTTTGAAGACCTGTAGGTCTCTTTCAGCTCAGGATGTTCTGTGATTGATCTGCAGGGTCAATCAAGCTTCAGTTGGTATCTGTTTCTCCGTGCCCATTTGCACAACACAGAGCAACCACTCCCTTTATCTACCACTTGACTTACATGAAAACCAATAGCACCCTGCTGACAGATTTCATTCAGCAACAGTCAGAAGTAGTTACTGTTTTTGATGCTGTAATTTATGAAATCGGAAAATCTCTGCCACCACCTGTGGCTTTAGAAAAATGAAGATGCAGAACATTTGTAGATCAACCAAATATTTGGTCTGCTAGTCTGAACAGTCTGTTAGTTTGAAACACAAATTGTGCAATTTAGGTGCTATTAAAATCAATGGAATTGCTAGATTTTCCTTGTTTATTCACTAGCTGATGTTGTTCCAGTCTCTAAATACAAGATGATAAAACAGCTGCTGAGTTTCCAAATCTGGAATTTCCCCAGCAGCCAAATGCTTACAGCCTTGTTGCCTTTTTCCATCAAACACAGAAGTATAAAGATACCTGTACAAGTCACCAGGTATGCATAAACTACCTGTGTGGTCTTTTGCTGGCACATTTAATACAGTTTTCTTTCTCCTGAGCTGAGTGAACTCATGCTGGCCTAAATGTTGTATGTCAATGTTAGTACTACATTGTGTCTGACCTCTTGGCTTCTTCCCTCCTTACATACTCAATCTCTATTTGCAGCATGAAACTCACAGGCTTTTAATGCTTTCTGTGTTCACAATCAGCAAAGACATAAGCAGGATGAGGCTGATAATTTAGTCTGCCTGCAGATTTGGGAAGATATTATAGTGGCTCACTTTTTAGAAGATTATCTTGTAATCTCAAGAGGATAGAAACTGCATTGCTTTTAAAATGAGTGCTTACATTCTGGAAAAAAACTAAACAAGCTCTTGTGTCAGAAAGGAAAGAAAAGGAAGGAAAGAGTGGTCTCTGGGAAATGGACAAATGTGTTCCTTTCCGATACAGTTAATTTCTAAGTATCTGATTCTAGCCGTTTCCCTGCTTAATTAGGAGTCATATCAGGAACAAGCCCTAAACTTAAGAAATTTTTGGGGCAGAAGTGTAAGTGAGAAGGCAGCATATATCAAAATACAATTGTGTTTAGGTACCTCCTGAGCTTTATTCCTGAAGGGAGCCTAAAGGACTTTACAGAAAGATTGCCACTGAAAGAATGAATGGGGAAGAAAGCACAAGGCAAAGGGGAGGTTATCTTTACTCCCTCTGTGCTGTGCTGCTCCTTGTTCTCCTAATCACCTGATAATCATCTGAAGCCCGTAGTTCAGCTTCAGTAACTCACTTCTCCTAACACTTCAGCTGGGTAACTTCATCCTTCTCTCATTTCCTGTGCCCTGTCCTACAGAAGCTCTATAAGCTCTCAGTTACAGTCCATGGCTTGTAAGCTACAAAAATCTAAATGTAGGTCAAGATGAGTTGAAATCTTCTAAACACAGCCAGCCGCTGTTTCCTAAACACGTCCCTGGAGCAGCTGCATGGAGGATGTTTACAATTAAAAAACAACCCTCAAGCGTCCAGTTCAGAATACACAGGATCACTCTAGCCAGCAGCATTCATTAAATGTCATATCTGAACTTTCATTATCTAGATCTTGATCCGATTTAGGATTATTCTGAAAAAGTAGAACTATTGACTTCCAGCATCCTAGAGGGGTCTTAGGACAAGGGCCCAGCTAGAAGATAAATGATCCCAGAAGGACTCTGGGGATGAACTGTGACTGGACAACAAGTGTTATGTCATTCTGGTTTCCCCCAAGATGGGAGATACCTCACTTTTCTTTTTTTTCTTTTCCTTCTTGATCTGACTTGNAACCAAAAAAACCAGAAAAACAAATCAGGAAAAAAGATGAGCTCTGCTGAAAATGAGTCAATCCCTTGAAACCCAGCAGGGGCACCGTCTGCTCTCCTTATGGAGCTCAGTGTCTTTCATCACGATTCAAGTGTCTCCTACTCCTCCCTCTAAGCTGAAGGCAGATGTGGGTTCACTGGCAACACTGGGCCTTGTTCTTTTTGAGTGTTTAAGGCCTGAGCAATCATTCTAAATTGAAAGCAGAGACAGCAATGCTATTACAAGATTGTCTAGAGCACTGATTCCCAACTGGTAAGACATGAGAACATTTACAAGAAAAAGGTTTCCTGAAGTCTAGGCTGGAAATCAGCACAGAAAAGCATAAGCATGATGCAGAGCAGCATCTTCTTAACAGTTAAAATATGTTGAGAAGAAAACTTCTTCCAAGACGGTGTTGGCAGTACAGTCTTCAGTCAGACCATGGACAAGGTTGAAGCAAGCTTGTCCCTGGCTCTGTGTGGCTCTGTAGTTTTCATCTGCTTTCTGTATTCTAATGACAAATAATCATTTATCTGCAAAAAACAAGTGTTCATACAACAAGCATCTTGCTTTTAAGAGTTCATGTGCTGAACTGTTGTTCACCCAACTGTTGTTGGGCACGTAGCTGTGGAACTCTGTGTGCGTGCACTGCCATCTGAAATCCACTATAGACAGACAGTCATGCACATCAGCAAAGATCAGGGATGGATGTCTGTTTTGGACTAAAGAGAAAAACATTTAGCAATCCAGAATTTGCCACAACCATGCACTGG
The DNA here is from genome assembly GCA_013390105.1 of Tichodroma muraria. Taxonomy (NCBI): domain Eukaryota; kingdom Metazoa; phylum Chordata; class Aves; order Passeriformes; family Sittidae; genus Tichodroma; species Tichodroma muraria. Next base: position 12,823 of record WAAG01013798.1, on the reverse strand, counting down.
GAAGGAAAAAGCCCAGGAGTATCAGTCTGGCTGGATGTAACCAACAAGGAGAGAGGTTTAATGGAACAAGTAAAGATTGAAGTACTTGGAACCTCTGACAGTAAAATTACTTTTCTTTAGGATTCCCTTTTCAGTGATTCTGGTCGAAATAAAAATAAATAAATAAATATCTTTTAACCTATTTTCAAAGTCCTAGAGCCTTAAAAACAGCATAAGCATCTTGTTCTCCTAAGAGTCAATCTACAAGAATTAGGAAAAAGAAAATTAACACTGCCTCCTCCTGAAGAGTTAGCAGCAATTCCCCCAGTGCACTCTCTTTGTACTGCACCTGAAAAAGTCAAAAGTGTTGGGTGTAGCTTTTCATGGACTCATGCTGGTAATGGCTCTCCTCCTTCACAGAAGCTCAGGTACCAGGAATGACGCACCAGGAAAAGGCAGTGTCCTGCACAGCCTCCATGTACAGCCTACTTGGGTTGCAGGACACATGCTCTATCAATGGCAGAAAAATTCACCTCAGAATCAAAATGGAAAACATTGAGGTCACTATGAATAGAAAACTCTTGACATCACTGCAGCCAAGAACAGCTTTGCTGTGAATTGCTTATCTTGGCCCGATTTTTCTGAGTTGACGGCTGTTAAGATGAAACAGTGAGGGGAGAGAAAGAACTGTCACCTGGGCTATGCTTTGCTCCATCACTCTTAAAAGTATCTTAGTGCCTGGTGAGGAGGCAGGTTTTCTACAGCTTGTGCTTTCCTTTTTCTGTAGCAGTTCAGAAGCATATATTAACATACGTAGCAGCAATCTGCAGCACAGAAGAACAAAAGAGGACAGAAAAGAAAGGCTTTATCCATAGAACCTGGGCTTTTTGTATATCTATCCCCATGTATGTTTATGATCTGGCTGTAAGTTCATTTCAAATAGGCAGCTGATTGGGTTGTTTAAATGTGTAAATGAAAAAATAAATTTAAATATCAGAGTAAAAAGGCTTTAAGTTTGCAATGTATACAATTATACTACCTTTCTTCTTCAGGGTCTCCAGCCCCACATTATAAAACAGCAGTTCTAAGGTCTTATCGTTGAAGAGGATTCAATTTGTCCCCATCTCGCATTTGCTCTTCCTTCTACACTACTTTACCACTTAACATAATTAACTGTAAACGGTTTATTAAAATAAATCCCCTGCCCCAGATTTGGACGTCCGTAGTCAGGTGTGCCAGAGCACGGGCCCTAGGCAGGCCCTGGGGGTGGGGGAGGCAGGGGCAGCCCTGAGGCCCCCGTGTGCCTGAGAGAATGCCCTGTAGCTGGCATCGGGGCACTGCACGGCAGGGCTGCAGCTCCATGCACACCCCTACACTCCCCGTACGCACCCACATGCGCACCCCTGGGGCATCCTGTCCCAGTCCCATGCAAACCTCCACGCACATCCTCTGTGCTCTCCCCTATATGCAAGTCATGCAGTTCCTCCAGAACACACACACACATCTCCCAGAATAAATGTGTATTTCATTCGCATCCCGTGTAAGCCCCTAAGCACACTCTTCTGCACTTCTCGTGCATGCACCCCATAGATACGAGGTCTATAATCCCCACACCCCCACAGGCTGCGCAGTGCACGGCTCATATGGCACCCATGTGCATCCCTAGGCACTCCTCATCCCCCCCGCACCCAGACCTAGACCCGCCCCCATCCGCGGCCGCCCCACCTGGGCGCGCTGCGCTCCACAGGTGCTGGGCTGGGCTGGCCGTGCCCCTCCCTTCGCTCCCCCCGGACCCCCGGCCGCTGCCGAGCAAGGCTCCGCCGGGAAGGAGTGAAGAGCAGCCGCTCCGACCGCAGGCGGTATCGCCGCCGGGCACCGCTTCCCCCGCGGGCTGCGCGCTTCCCCCGCTGCCGTCGTGCGAGGGGCAGCCGAGCCCAGCCCAGGCGAGCCCAGCCCAGGCGAGCCCAGCCCCGCCGAGCGGCAGGGGGGCTGNNGCCCGGCCCCGCCGAGCGGCAGGTGGGCGGCGGCCGGAGCCGCAGATCCGGGGCTGGGCTGCTCGGGGAGAGGCGGCTCCGGCAGCGCTCCCCGGAGCCGCGGGGCTCTCCCTGCCGGCTGCTCCCGGGAGACGCGGAGGGAAGCCCGTAGGCGGGCACGGGTGGGGGGGTACGGCGGCATCCTCCGCAGGGGGAGGTGAAGAAGGCGGAGAAGAAGGAGGAGAAGGAGAAGAGAGAAACCTGCTTCTCCGGAGGGACGGGGTAGCGGCGCTGCAGCGAGCCAGCCCAGCGGCGCGGGCTGCGGGCACATGCCGGGCTTGGAGCACCGGAGCCGCGGGATTCCTGCGGGTGTCTCAGCCCAGGTCCCGTCCCTTCCCCGGCGAGAGCGTCAGCTGGGCTCCGGCAGGGAGGAGGGCTCACCTACGGCTCCTGTCCCGGAGTGCATTAATCCCAGAGCAAGCAAACCTGGTAGTAAGTACTTGTCATCTTTTATGTATATTTTACAGTTTTATTGTTCTCTGCTGGCAGGTAGCAAAGGATTTCTAAGATGAAGCATTTATAGGCTCGGCTGTTAGGATAATCTCTCTGGCTCTCTCTTGGCCTCCTGAGCCTTTCAAATATAGAGGTGTATTTGTGGAGGCACATGTAGCAACATTCTTTCACTACACATCTACATCTTAAATGTTTCAGATAAAATGTATGTGCGGGGAATTATTTTTTTTTAAACTTCTGCTGTTCTCAAAGTAATTTGTATAATGTTGCACAGCATGCTTAGAGTCTTAGAGAAGGATAAATCCATTTCTTTAAGTGGTGACACCACTTAAACATCCTGCATGAGGATGGGGGAAGGAGATGAATGTTTAAAATCATTAACTTGGCAGAGGCGGGGAAATCACTTCTCTACAGGCTGCCTTCACGCTACGGAGCAATATGCTTTTGGGGATTCTTTGCCTTTTAATCCTCTTTCCTCTATGTGCACATCTGGACTCTGTCCTGGCACTGCTCCCTGCACTCAGGCTGGAAGGGAGAGGCATGGCAGAGTAGCAGCGGCTGGAGACCAGGAGTGAAAAGACAGAAGATCCTTCCCTCCTCTTACACTTTTTTGCCCTAGTCTTGTCTTCTGCAGAGTAAATCCACAGGAATACTTCTAGAGTCAGGAATTAGAATCAAAAGTGTTTTAAGGGCTGCATTATTCTCCCTACAAAGGGAATGGCTGAGAGGATAAGTGCAAATACTTGATTCCACCCCCTTCTTCTGGGGGGTTTCCAAGCATTTGGGGAGCAGGGGGTGAGTGTGGAGTTACATGATATGCAGAAGGTGTGTTCCCCACTAAGACTCTACAACATTATGCTACCTCTTTGTGGAGTGCTGGGAATGACATTTCTGTCAGTGGAGCTATAAGAGTAATAGTAATTTCTCTCTCATTTTAAATCCCTAAGAGAACTACTATTTTTCTCCCCCTACTTCCTGCACACATCTTTATTTTATTCAGCTAATGACTTGCATTATTATTTGCAGAATATGATATGTGTCTTCCTGTGCAACTATATATTTGCTGAGATGTTCCTGGAACTAGGTTCTAGGAGTGCATTTTAGGAGCCTTCTGTTTTTAAACCAAAATTATATTTACTAATAACAGTATAGTTAATTTTCATCTGGCACATACACAGCATTTTCTGTTTCCTCAAGTGTTGCTATTCTTTTGTAGCTGGTCACTGTGTGCTCTGCAGTTCGTAACAAAGTGCTCATGAAAACACATTTTCATAAAACACTAATGTTACGCCCACCCTTTACCTTTTGCAAATGAATGCTACAGGACAAGGGGTTTAACTCCAAAAGTATCTGGAGTGATTTTGTTGGTTGTAGTAGGAGAATGTTTGCTACCAGAAGACCAGCCACAAGAATGATAGGCAGGATCATTCAGTCCTGTGCTGGTGTGTGACCTATTAATGGCATTTAACCTTTTTAGACGGACATGAGCAGAAAGGAAATGCCTGGTTTAATAAACATCGCAGCTAGAATTTTATATAAACGTGGGAGGCTCACACCAGTTAATGTCATTGATCCCATTTTTATTGGTCTTGTAGGGAAGTCTTAAAAGGTCTGCTGCAAAGGTTATGAATCAGATAGTCTGCTGTTGCTAGCATGTGTCCATAGCTTTAGTTGCCCTGCTGCATGGTGCAAAGGAGAATGAAGGAAATAATTCAGTGAAGTTCTATTGGTTTGCTTGTATAATGCTGAAAGGGAATTTATAAAGTCTGAAATAAGCTGGGATTATGTATTGCCATTGACTTAGGTTAAATGTAAGAGACGCATAATTTGTCACCAGCCTTTGGTCTGTTTTGTGTTCTCTGTTCTTCCTGTCTCCTCCTTAAGTTCATTAGGACTTCCTCTGGGCGATGATCCGATTTTTACAGTCAATCAAAATCCATACCAATATCCTTATGCAGGCCAAATACACTGTACTTAGAAACACTATAAACCAACAGCTACAAATTACTTTCAGAGCCCTCCTAAAATAAAATGCAGATGTAAATAGAGTTCAGAACTGCTCCAAATGCTATGCCTTAAAGCTGTGGATATCTAAATCCAGAAAATGTGCTCAGAAGCTCTATTTGAGAGCCATGTAAGGAGATGGCTGAAGTTTCTGGTTAGACTGGAGAACTGGTAGCCACAGTTTGTGGTTGTTGGACTCGTCTAGGTAGTTTGAATTCAGGTCTGAGCATGGACTGGAAGTGATCCTAGTTTTGCAGACAGACTCATCTCCTTTCATTCATAAACTTGTCAAATACGTAATAAAACATGCTGTGGTTGTTTGCTTTCTCTATGTTTAGAGCTGTACTCAATAGCTTTTCCAAACTTTATTCCACAGGTATGAGTTAGGATTAATGAAGGTAATTTTTTCTTCCCTTGGCTGATTAACACACTCTTCTCTCTTTGATGCTAAATTACTCTTGTTTTTTATAACCTCCCATGGAAGGTTAGGTGGTCCTTTCTCTAGAAACATGTTGCTGCACCTGTTGCAATAGACTTTTTAAACTTTTTCCGTGACATCTACTACACCAAACAGGATCTCAGCAAACTCTGTACAGCTGCCTTCATCCCACTGATGGGAATGCTTCCATGATGTACATTAGGGCTACATATGTTGTTTGGATTTCAGCAATGGATGCAGAGAAGATATGATTATCTATAGTGCTGAAAAGGATTCATTAGTGCAGCCAGATGGTTCCAGGTAGGATGGACTCTGGAGTCTTCTTAAATTTAGCACAGCTTTAAATATCATCTATGTTGACTGGGTTTTACTAAAATCTCTGTCTTTTACAGTATAGGTTTTGGTGAAATCTCTGTCTTTTCTGAGCAATTGTACAGGGTCTATTGAGTGTGCTACAGCAAGGTCTGTCTCTAATAATGTTTTCATTAAGCCTCTCTACAGACAGAAGAGTAAACTAATTGCCAGACTAACATGTAATTTGGCACTGTGAACAAGCTACTGAACACTAGCTTATGAATGGAAACTTAAAAGGCTCATTAGCAACCTGCTACATGAAAGAAATGCCAAAGTGACATGAAAATACATTTATATTCCTGTTGTTGTTGCTATTAAAGCTGATATGGAATTCCAATTTAGTTTTCGTGGGAATCTTAACTAATTTCATAAACTTTTTTGCTTCAACTTTCAGCAGCTGCTCCCTCTATAAAAGCTAGGAATAACTGGTTCTGCTTTAGCAGGAATGAAAGGAGAATTGAGCTCTATAGAAATGAGGAGATTAGAGCTCCATGAGGCATATACCCATTTAATGCTGCTGGAAACCAAACCTGCTTGAATAATCTTAACTCTCACTTCTGGTGAGCAGAAATTCTAGGGGAAAAAGAAAAATTCCCTTAGTGACTTATTAACAAAGGCTTTTCAGGTTTGCTGGGATTTATCATGTGAGCCTAATCTACCTTTTGTTCATCCAGTTGGCAGGCTTTAAGATTTAAAAGGGTCTGCAGAAACTCCTCCCCCAACTCCTTATTTAATTAAAGAGGCTTGGTGCATTATTTACTTTCAAGTCTTCCATTTATGTGGGAACAATGAGTTGAGGTTAACGTATTTTAAAATATTTGTGAATGCTGCATTATGAGCAGGGAAAAGAAACAAACTTTGACTACGCCTTCAAATTCATACTGACCTATATGGGTTCAGTGAGAATGACTGAAAATGAGGCCAGTCATATGTAAATACTAAAGTATTAATACAAGTATGTAACTCTACAACAAATTTTTCTGCCTCTGTAGGTGATTTAAAGGGCCTGGAGGAGAGCTGGTTTCATTTGCTTGTCTGAGAGTCATTGGATATGCAGATCAGGCTTTCCACATACCAGTAATTTTTACATTTTGCTTTGGTAGTTCATCGAAGACAGACTGGTAACTGTAGTTCTCTCACTAGTTCCCCCAGCCCCTTCTCCTCCCCCACTCCATTCATCCCTGTAGCTGTGAGCATCAAGTTGCAGATAAAACGACTTCTGAGAGAGCAATGGGATGCAGCTCTTGCCAAAGGCAATTAAGTGCTTAGGATTACAGTATGCTTTACAAAGTGTGCTCATGCTGAATCCCTTTCCTCTTCTGTTTGCTGGCACTGAGCAGTTTCTTGGCACTTACCTTTGTTATAACAAGTCTGAGCATTGCTAAACTTCACTACAGAATGTCTAGCAAGCTGCAGTGTCTTCTGTTTTGAGGATAGTCTTTCTGGTGATTCTTTACTGAGAGTCAGCTTGACCTCATCACCTTTGCTCTAATTGGATTAAATTCACTCACTTGCCAAAAACACGACCAGCTGACAGCATATTAATTCTTCAGATTGAAGTGCTGTTTTGTATGCATGGGTTCCATGGTACCAAAGGCATTTTTAGGCTTGTGATGCAGCCTATGTGTAACACGATACAGAATTGTCACAGAGGGATGTTTCCAGTTATTTTCTTCATTGCAAAAAAGCTCAAACAGACCATACGTTCTGTGTGAAAGCAGAAGATCTAACCTGTGGGAGAAGAAATTACTTGCTGTATTTTCCAGTCCCATGCAACACTTGCTGCTGCTTCTTGTGAAATGTGATAAATTGCTGAGAGTCCACATACACCCTGGCTGAGGAAAGTGAGTGGTGCCCTGTGCTGTTTTACACACTCACTGCAGTTTATTTCTAATTATTGCACAGCAGGTTAAAATCATTATTCTGAGTTGTTGTTTTACTGCTTTTTTTTCTGTTATTCTTCAGCAGGTCTATGATCTGCGGTATTTGCAGAGTGGAAGGATGATATCTGAACAAAGAAAATGTACCCAAAAAGGATACTGGAACTGTGTAGTGAAGGATAATCTGATCACCAAGCCTGTAGTTTCACCCAGAGACCTTTTACATACTGTTTAAACCAGTGTAATCCAGCTTTCAGTGGGAACCACTGCTAAGCAGCAAAAATCACTATCCTGATTGTTAACCTCAGCAAAATGTTAAGGGATGAGTGAGTAATGGGGAGAGCAAGGACCGAGTTGTAAATACTCTTACAAAGAGGATTTAGGAGGCACAGTGGTACCCAGTATGGCACAGGCACTCTGAGATATTCCAAATAATGAAAGGATCCCAGTTTTAGCTTTTCTTATCTGCCTGGAAATACTGCAAGTTTCCTGTTTGCTGCAGAGGCCTGTAAGGGCTGTGTTTTGCAGGCAGCATGGGCCAGAGGAACTAGAGCTCCCAGCTCTGTGTTCCAAGCAGGGCATTGTTGCACTTGATTTCAGGGTGATGTTGCTTTCCCTAAATTCTATAAACTGATGAATACTTCCGGTGCAAAACAATAGGCAAACAAGGTGAGACAGGAGTGTGAGATTTTCCCTATCTTCTAAATGACAGTCACAATTTAATTTACTATGTGAATGTGTAGTGCAAATAGTAACCAGGATGTCTGCTTTAATACCCCATTATAAAATGCATGTAGTTGCCTAATATTTTTGGCAGTGTTGACTATTAAGAAATTGCTTGTCTCCTAATGAAAGACATATACAATTCCATTAATTCTTTATAATGGTGTAAGCAGTTTGTTAAATATTGAAGTAAAGGGTTTTTTCATCACGTGTTTTATGTCATGTAATTGGAAAACATTAAAAAACAAACAAAAAAAAACCCCTCAGAACTGAAATACTGACCATCTCTCCTGGACAAGGATTAAGTCTGACTGGGTGAAAAGAATTACGTATTAGGGCATGTTCTGTATGAAGCACTCACAATGTCCAGGTCAGACGTACACTGTATGTTCTTACTCTGTTGATTGTATCAAAAGGAAAGTTACAAACCAAGAGCAATAAGCAAGCTATGTTTAAAATACACAGGAAAGAGAAATTTGTCAAGAATGGCCTGCTTTACTTAGGTCATTCACCTCAGACCTTTTAGGACCACAAGCTTTCCTTTCCTTTGGTGGAAGACGAGGAAGATATTGAGTCAGTACCTCACGTCTGAAAGCATTACTGACTCATCACTAGCTCAAGTCAAGCCTGGTTCTGGAGGTGAGAAACCTCTTCTGTTCTGCACAGGGTAAGTTCACAGCAGAGCTGCTGTGGGTTGGTCTGGGTAGCCCTGCCTGCACACAGGCTGCTGCTGCTGTTTGAGAGCTGACACTGTGGTCGTGGTGGCCTTGGGGGTGTATCCTGGGCAGAACCTGTGAGAACATGGCAGAGGGAGCCCTGGCTTGGAAACAGCAGCTGGTGTCTCACCCCCAACATCACAGCAGTGCAGCTCCTCTGACCTCAACAGAGTTGCAGCATTCATGGTTTTCAGTGATGTGGGAGCAAAACTGGGCCTATATTCTTTTAACTGGTCTATTTAGCAGCTCTTTTCCATATGCAGTCTCCATGCCAGTGACAGGAGCTTCCTGGAACTGACAGCAGATACAAAAGACTCTCTTCTCTAAACCATTGGACCTTAAGAATTTTGAAAGGATGTTACAACAAGCCTCATAATACACCATTGTCAGGCTCTCTCTGAAGAGGCCTGCAGTGGTTTCATACCTCTAAGCTTTCCAGAGGGGGTGTGATGACCCCACATGGAAGAAAATACAAGAGTAATGGTTTGGGTGGCTATGAGGAATTTTATGGTACTACTTCCCCTGGCTGTAACTTGAAACCAGCTGGAGGCATTTAGTGCTAACTGAACTCTTTATATAGAGGCAGGCAAATATCTGAGAATGTATCCTGCAGGTTTTTTAAGAAGAGGTCTTTGCTTTTGAGTCTGTGCATTCTGGCTGCCTCTTTCTCACAGACAGGGGAGTGGTGAAAGTAGGTTTGTTTTATTTTCTCCTACATTTCCCTTTTTTCTTCCTACTCATTTTCCTGTTCCTTTGCACTAGAGCAGTTTTTCATGTTGCTGTGAAAGTGTCTGTGCTTGTGAGTAGAGCGAGCACATTTGAATGGAAGAGGCGGTGGGTTTGGGAAATCTTGAGCTCCAGCATTCCCAAGGGAGGGGCAGGATTTGCATTCCCTACTCCCTCAGCCCTGCTCAGGGATGTGCCTAAAGGTGTCTGTGGGATGGCAGTCGGTATCCAGGAGGGAATCCCCTCATGGTGAGGAGGCAGGAGCGGTGCTGGGCAGGCCTGGCCTGCTTCAAAGCACTTCCCACCATTTTACCTCAGCCCCTGTGGGACCAAGGCTTTACTACAACCGATGGGGAATTTTGCTCAAATTATTGGCTAAAGTCAGCCTGAACATGGGCACTGGGGTACTTACGGATCAAATAATCCATCTTGTGCAGAGTAAAAGTCAGTTTCATGACTGTTTTCTTAAAATGCTTCTAAACTCAGTCAGCAGAAGCATTGCTCCTTCAATATACCTGAAATTGTGCCTTTATCAAGTCTACCTCAGATGACTAATAAAATATTAAGTTCTCATTCAATCTGTTTAGTTCTTCGGTAGAGCTCAGTTACGTTCCTTTTCCAAGGTATTTCCAAGCTATAACTGTGGATGTTGATGTGGTCCTGGTTAGCCTGAGCAGAAGCAGGGGAATCACTTCCTGACTGGACAACAGTGACAGCCAGAAAACGAGGTTACAAAAGTTAAGGACTTAGAGATGTCTCACAAGCAAGGACAATCGGACATGGTCAGATAGTTCCCCAGGTAAAATAGTGTGGACCTTGTTCCATTCTCCACATGTGCTATTGAACTTAATGTAGAATCCTCTAACTGCAAATGCTTTACCACTTTCTGCTTTGTCTCAGAGGGTGAAAGTAAACACAAATGGGTAAATAAGTTTTAGTACTTCGTGTTACATTGATTTTATGTTACACTGTACTTTGCTGGACAACTGAAGTAATCTTTGAACTTGCTCATCAGCTCATGAGCACTGCAGGATCCTGTGGGTTTATTATATGTATATACACCTATAATACAGGTATATTGTATTAGTAATGTATGGCTATTGATATTGAACTAGGGGACTGTAGTAGTAAGCTTACTTCTCCCTAAATTACAGAGAAAGAGCAAAATGTGTGATGTTTCATGTCTGTTCATGCCTGTCATGATTTCTGTGGTGAGCTTTCCAGTGCGAGTTCCTTTCTAGCTGGTTTTTACAAGTGTAAGGTTTTGAGATAGACAGTGTCAAGGGCAGGAATAAGAGAATTTTGTCAAACTTCGTTAGTATTTTTATCTATGTAGCATAGAATTTTTTTCCCCGAGGGCCGAACAAAAATATTTTTTAAGACTGTATGAGTAACAAGATAATGAAATAAACTGAACATCAAAACAAAGGATTTATTGTTTTGCAAACGAACTTGCTGTAGTTGCATTTCTTGTGAGAATTTTTCACTTTTGTCCAAGCTTATATTTCACTTACAAGACAGGAAATACAGCCTTGCTGATTGCGTTTTTAGAGCTATAAATAACTTACTGTCTTCAAAGACTGTGTTAATTTAAAAAATGCTTCTAAAATGAAACTTTGAATTAAAAAATAAATTGGGTGGGTAAAATAATTACTTACTGTACTGTGTGTACAGATGTTAAAAGTGTTTTCAGGGGAAGGGTGTTATAAGAGAAGTTCTGGCACCTGTGACTGGTCTAAATTGTTTCATTTCCTTTTCTTTGCTGGTTGTATCTGTCCCTGTCCCATTGTCACCCCTGTCAGGAGGGGTAATGAATATGTTTGCTTTCTATCACCTCACTCCTTTGTTGGGATCATTCCTTATCCTCAGGAAGTGGTGTGATGTGTGGGAACGCTGTTGACCTAAAAAATGAATAACTTTAGAACTGCTTCAGTGTTCCAGTTAGCCCAATATTGTGTCTGACAAGTTAGCAGGAGAACCTCCAGGAGCTGTTTCTTGAGATCTATTTCTCTCCACACATCTCCACAGAGTTTCCAGAGCTCTTCTGTTAAGGATATTAGAGGATACGTACCTGTTGAGTCGTTTAAATGTCTATTTATGGACCTGTTGACTAGAGTTTGTTTAATCCCTTTTTGAGCCCATGAACATCCTTTGACATCCAAGTCTTGCGTGACAGCAAGTTCCAGAAGCTTGTAACCTGCTGGATAAACATGTCCTTTCTATTTAAATTAGTTGGTTGCGGTGAGTACTGCCTTGTTCTAGTTTTGTAGGGTTGGGCAAACAACTGTTCTGTGTTCAGTAGCTCATGGGTTTTTTGTTATACCTGGTCATACCCACTACATATGCCTTCTTTCTGAACTGAGGGCTCCCAGCTTTTTTAGTGTCTCCGTTTCCATCTGGTTGCCTTTTTGACACCCTGGTAATGTCCTCCTTGGCATGTGGAGAGCAGATCACACTACTAAAGTTGTGGGAGCGCTCAGGCTGTGAGGAGTGGCAGAAATGTCCTGCCTTCTTTTTCTGAGGATTCCAATGATGTTGCTTGCTTTTTTTGACTGCACTTGAGCACTCCTTGAACCAAGGGTTTCAGAGAACTGTCAAGGATGGCTCTGGCTTCCAAGTAGGAATTTAGGATTGACATTGGGGAATTCCTTGAGGAATTACTACACTAAGGCCTACCTGCCAACATTTTCCTCAATAATTTAATTTTGTTATTGATAAACATGCTGAGTAACACCAGTCCCAGCGCTGATCCCAGGAATTGCAGTGATGATTTCTCTCCATCTTAAAAAAACTTATGGAGCACTACTCATTCTAATGTTCATTCTCCTACTTAAATGAATTCAGACTTGCCAGATTGTGGTTTCCAGGTTCCCTACACAGCCTTTCCTGCGGCTGGAAGTTATGCAGGCAGGGTCTGTGGTTCTCAAGCATAGAGACTCTCTGTAGCTCTGGCTTACATACCTTGGCTAGTGGTCCTTAAATTCATATTTGAGTTTCTTCAGAACTTGTCTGAAAGTTGTTTTGTCTCAGTGCTTTATTAACATCTAGCTTCCTTTTTCGGTCTGGTATTTCCTGATTTTACTTCAGATTGGTCTGGTTTGTCTACCAGATTTGCAACAGAGAGTGCATTGGGTGTGGAAATCTCCCCAAAGGTTTCATCAGTAGAGGCTGATGTAAGGAATTCACTGAGCTTCTCTGTTACAGCTGTATCATCCCCATCTGCACTTTATACACCTTTGTCATCCAGCAGCTGGACTGCTTTTCCTAGCAGGTTTCCTGTCCTCGATGTATTTC